>JBAJNP010003644.1:0-38189 GCA_036877545.1 Yasuhikotakia modesta | reverse complement strand
AACTTCAATACACTTTGATCTCTCCTCTGCAGATTTGTCGCATCAACACAAGTGCGTGCTTAGCTGTAGAGATTCCTCAGCACTGAAATGTATAAAAAGCATAATTGAAAATAATATATATTAAATTCACTTAACATTTTTCTCTTAAAATGAAAGTTTCCATATATGCAGATCTCTCAGTAACAAAAGTACAAAAGCTACCTTTCACAATGTGAAAAATTGAGGTATTGCAAAAAGGAGTTTTTCCATTTGTGAAAAATGTGCCTAAAATGACTTTTGGAAAAAAAAGTATTTAGAAAAGTAGTGCATAAATGTTTATATGTGCATGACAAAATAATTTAGCTAGAAAACACTGTACCAAAAATCAGCAGGCCATGTATAAAATAAACTTTTTTGCCATCTCATTAACAGCAAAAAGTGTTTAACTTCAAAAATGTTCAACCACCACACCCACAAGCTCAAGTGATAGTGCTGAATGGGTGTTTAGAACACCATCAAGCCAACACGAGGATAAATTTCTCACTAGTGTATCAAGTGGTAATTGATCACTAACTCCCTGACTTTTACTCTAGTACATTTAGATGCTGTAAATATCTACCAAATTGGATGCAACTTTGCATTTCATATTGATGCCTGGTGCCTGGCATAAACTCCTCAACAATACCCAAATGATAAACTACATGCGTTTCCTCCATTTGACTGAAAAGCGGCTAGACTTGTGAATGCACACTGGCTTCAGTGGGTTTCACTAGTGTTACTATCATTTTACTGCATGCTGATCAATTCAAGGCCAATCTTTGGTTTGCTGGAGCCAGTCTGGTCTTTATATCGAATGGGATGAGGGTCGGGTTGGGGGCCAAAATAATTAACCAAAATTACATTTTTGTCACTTTGTTTTCATTTAAAAGGGCATTTAACAACATAAAAGAAAGGAAAAGTCCATTGTTTCACTAGCTACTACACAGCCATCTTTGGTTGCCTATTGTCTGAAAGTAAAACTATTTCAGGTGAGAGCTGGGGGAAAGGGGGCAAGCAAGTGGAGAGATGCATGGACTACCTTCAGTTATGCTTCACACTCAGGCTGAGTGGACATGGGTGCTGGAGGACAGGAGGTATATTCTGTAATGACTCCTCTCAGAAGACTTTTTGTCTGCTTTTGTGTACCTCTTTTCAGGTTTGGGGGTTTCTGGGGGCTAAGTAAAGGCTTACAAGACAAATATTGTGAGAAAAACAAAGAATGAACATAGGCTTGCTGCTTACAGCCTGAGAGAACAACAGTCGGTTTTATCTAAGCTGGGCCAGAAATGAAATCAAGTTCTTTGCATGTGAATCAGCTGGCAGGTAGACTACTGCACATTTAACACACATTCCCACTAGGAAGCAGTTTCCCAACCATCAGTGGAATTAAGTTTGAAATCAGGAAGTGACAAAGCAGATTTTCTCAATGTGCCATTTGCTGATGTCATTATCCTTTTCTGTGGTCCTGGGGGAAACTTTTATTTTTAAATATTTGATTTAAACTAGCAGCAAAGCTTGAGGTATTAGTATTTCTTGCATGTCACAACAGAGATCGAATCCAGACAGCTGTTGTGGAGTCAGCTGTTGTTATCAGGAAACATTAATGATTAGCACGGTCTTAAAGTAGAAATTAAATGAGAAAACACAGTTGAGAGAATGCGTCTCTTCAAATCCCAAGCTTTGGTTAACAACTGAGATCTCAGACCACATCCGCACTCTGGGAACCAAAGAAATAAGTGCACTCTTCTCGCACCTTTTCTTTTTATATCTGCTTCTTCGCCTTTTCAATTAAATTAAAATCAGACATAATACTTCCAATTGCAATGTTAACAAAAAGCCAATTCTAGTCATGCAGATACTAACAAATTATACTAATACTCAATATATTCACATGTGTGTGTTTTTAAAAATGAAGTATAATGAAGTTATAAAAAATAGAGAGATGGATTAGACATTTTCCTGAATCTTTTTTTGGATACACATCCATGTTTATATATTAATTGACAAATTAAAATTGTATTTTTTGTTTGTCATTTTTTTAAATAAACTAAAAAGGAACCAGCAACAGAAAAGTGCATTTACTTAGATGATGATTTTGCGACTCCTCCTACACCTCCTCTCCTTCTCCTGTTTTCTCTCTGCATCTACTAGCCTACCAGCGTTAGTTCCAGCGGAAGGAGATGTGGCGAGGTCTGTCGCCGCCCTCTTTTACCAGAGGCTTGTGGAACTCCCGGCCGGCACGCGAGTGGATGGCCGCCCAGCAGTATTCACAGTAATACTGGAGACAGGTCACGTTAGCGCAGAAGAAAGGAGCGAACTTGCCTCCACAGCGAGTCCCCTGACATTCATCACACAGCTGATCATCCAGGACGTATGGCTTTACTTCCACCTGTGAACAGATCAGACTGTTCACATGCATGGACATGTCTCACATGTTGTTAGTGTTTATACAGTGAAAACTTTCACATCAAAATAAAAAAAAACTAATGATATTTTGCACAAGGAATTATTATCTTTTCATGACAATTAAGCACTTTTTCCAAATTCTCATTGCTGTCCTAATGAATTCAAATATTTAACTGTTGAAATTTAAATTAATTTAAAAGTGTATTTTGCATTACAGTAAAGAGTCTAAAAACTTCAGCACTGTTGAAAAAAATTACATTAATTTATTATTGGAAACTTTTAATTACATCTATTTATCTTTTAATTTGATCTTTAATTGAAATTATTCATCAACTAAAGCACAATAGAACATTAAAGCTAGTGCTGAAACAGTCCTAATTCTGCTCAAGTGTTTGCTTGCGCTTGATCAATGCCATGTCATGGAAGGGGAGTGTGCGTGGGTATTTGTTTTGTGAAAGTCAGCACTGACCCGTTTATCGATTTCTCCATGCTGCAGTTGTACAAAACGAGCACTGATAGCAGCAATGTAGCTCTGCTGATTAGAGAAGGCGACCCGCCCTGCTCCCTTGGGGTACTTCAGCTCTGGGTCTGTGTCAATGCCTGCATAGCACACGCCACCATACAGCCTGTCCATAATCATCGCCAGCTCCACTGTCAGAAGCACAACATACTTATGGTTAATGTCTGATAAATGTACAATTACAACAAACAAGATGTCGTCATTTCAACAGAAACCTTTCCACAATTTGGTTACAACTTGTTGCAAAAAGAGGAGGCCCAGGCTCCTCTTCCACAGTGTGTAAATGTGTACAATCTAACCCACAAACAAGTGCTTTTCTGACAAAACTTACAAAAACTTTCAACTAATATACCTGCACGAAGCGGGCGAGGCACTCCACCCACAAAGATGGTCTTCCTCGGGTCCAGCGGCTGTGAGCCATCCATCACGAAATCGCTATCATTAAGATTCCACGGGCGAATCTGGACCTGTTACCAAGCCACACAGCGAAACCAAAATAGAAAAAGGTAGCTGTTAATTTTTATGAAATCGAAATCTAATTTTTTAAGACAAAAGGAATTTCACACTGTCAAATGTACATTGGTTGAAATTAGGTACAGCATTATAATTTATCCTCACAGGTTTGTCTTTAATGGTGGGGCTGGAAACACATAAGTAGAGCTTTCCATCCTCCTCGATGCAGGCATCAATAAGAGCCTGAACAGAACTCTCATCTTGAAACAAGAGGAACGCGTAACCTGTGGGAAAATGTGTTTTGGAAATTTACTTGTGAAAGAAGTTATTCAACTTTAGCATTTTATTTGTTCAATAACAATAAAAGAACTGGTTTTGAGATGTTTACGTGTACAACCCTAGAAGTGTTCTCTATGCTTTACTAAACTGCTCTTATCTCTCACCTTTTGGGGGGAAGTATGACTTGCTTTCTGCTTTGTGAGGCCAGTCCACAAACAGATGCCCAAAGCGGCGAAAGCTAGCTGTTATCTCATCTAGGAAAGAATATTGAAGTGATAAGAGCACTTTTATCATGAAGCATCTATCATGAAGATGAAATGATCTTTCATGAATCAAACCGTGGATCTTTATCCATAAGGTGTAATACAGATGTTACCCTGTATGTGTTTATACCTTCATCTATGTCAGGGGGAAGACCACCAACAAAGACTTTGCGAGAATAGCGTTCCACCCTCTCTCCGTTTTGGTGAGGGAAGCAGTGGGGGGAACCAAGGCCAGGCATGCTGGGATCAGCTCTCTCCTCATCTGGGAATCCATCTTCCATCGGGAACAGGGATGAGTGGCCTAGGGAAAGGGCAGGAATTATTCTCTGTTCTTGGCTTGAAGTATCTCCGTGTTAAACTGACTGATAATTTTATGCCGAATCAATACTGACAGAAGTGTAGTGTAGTGTAGTGTAGTGAAGTGTAGACATTTTTCAATTATGATAATTGTGTTCCTATGATCAAACAAATCATAAGCCAAAGTTTTGAATGATAATGTATCAGTGACATATTCTATATGAATCAACACTGTTTAATCAGGTGTCAGAACTATGTAAGAATGATGGCTGTGTTTATCTATGGAACAATGAGAGCTAAGAGATGACAGCAACACTGCAGAAACTCAAATCTAACATTTAATAAAATTCTTATTAAAATTAAATGTTATACACTATTACTGTTAACAACTAAATCACAATAAACAATATATACACATAACTGTATATGATTATGGGGAGACGTAGACACATTACCATAGAACTGAAGTAATGTGTTGTCACAGTTATGCATATATATTGTCTGTTTTACGACAGCTATATGCGGCTCATCCAAACTGACTTTTGAAGTTTTATGAAAACCTCTACCCTCCATTTTACACAGCAGCTTATACATACATGTTATAAAGCTGCCTGTTTGTCTTTCAGACACTACTGGCCCTTCAAGCTCAAGTGATATGTGTGTGTGTGTCTGTGTGTGTGTAGATGTTGAAATGCTGTGTTGTGGAAAAGCATTAAAGCCATTATGTGGGCCACTTATTTCTATGAAATGGAGGCCCAACAGGTGATTAGGTTACACTGGAGAATATCTTATCAATCTGTGGCTGTGTTTTGTAGCCCTGCACTACAGCTTCAGCAGAGGCTACAGTTTTATTCTGTGTCCTCTGGCTTAGCCCACTCCAGCAAATTTCTTCCTGACATGACAGAATGCAGGCCTGAGCTGATTTACCAGTGTTTATATAAGGGAGTTATGGCCTGAATTTGTGTGTGTGTGTGTGTCATACAAACCACAGAAAACCACAATCAAATTTATTTTGCAATGAAAAAAATAAATCAAATCACTAGAGTACAGCAGGAAAGAAGCACACAATCAATACACAAATGGAGATGAAGGCTGGGCAAAAGCATGCAAACAATTCTCCAAACAAGTAATGCAGATACTGGATTATTCCACTCATATTTACAGATCATTCGAAAATCTTAAATTTTGGCTTATTTGGATTGTTAAATGTGTTCTTTACCTCGTCGCCTCCCATAATTCCTTGCTGCATGTAGAATAAGATGAAACAACACATCCCCATTAAAAACATGACTCACTAAACCATACAAATTAACAGCTGAATTAAACTTTTAAAGCCAAACATGTGCATTCGAATATATTTAAATGTCTATGAGCCTTGAATGAAATTATTGAATAATACCACGTCTACTTGGAAGAATCTCTGATTCTTTTGTTTCAAGATCCAGAGAATTTAACAAAAAGAAATGAATTATCACAGTCATAATAAGGGCATGTATATTATTAAAACAATTGCCTGCTGATGACAGCAAGGCATCAGCAGACCCTTAATCTTCATGCTTCCTTTGCCTTATTTGGAGTGATATTGAAAGATTATAAACATTTGCATTAGCATGTGTCTTAAATCTATGCAAATAATGTTTCAGCTAAAAGGGACAGCAAATCCAGTGCCTGACTAATGACTAAGACAAAGAACCCCAACAAAGAGTATAGGGTAGTACTTCCTAGACATAAACACACAGCTAATCTTGCTGACTATGACAACACACATTTTCTGAGCCATCCATTGATTCTTCTGCTTTAGCCACTAACACACTTAAACTAACACACCAATAAAATACACATACATACATACCATTTAGGGGCAAGGGGCTGTCTCCTCCTGGATGGGTAAATCCAAGGCGACCTTTGAGAGAGGAGAGTATAAATCAACTGCGAGAATAAAATGAAAGCACATCTGTCTGGCATATTCAACACTTGGTTCTGTTAATGTGGAGCACAGTAATAGGCCTCCAGTGGTACCTCCGGGGTAGTACTAGCAACATCTACTAAATGAAAGCTAAGATGTAACCATAAAATGGCTAAACATTGCCATGTATTTTCTGACAGATGCTTTGTGGAAATAACGTTGCAATAAAACATTTGAACTCTGTAAATAATCTCAGTTAATTTTGAAATGATGGCAGGATGTAGCAGATTGTGACAGGCCGTCACAGCTTAAGTAATGAAAGGGAAACTGCAACAAATGACCTTTGGTCTATTCAAGACCTGATTACCACTGTACTGAGGAAGCATATACTTAAATGAAACCATACCATACTACTGCCCCAAGGAAAACAGTCATTACATGTCATTTGTGAGGTTTCCTGTGTTAAAATGATCTTTCAACGTCCATGCTTTTGTATGACCACTCCCCACACACACCAGAATGCATTCCATAGGTATCACAATACTATCCTCGACCTAGATCACATTCATTCTTCTGCTCAGCTACATTCAGCCTCTTGCAGAGGTATGAGGGGAAACATTTGGAGTAACCAGCATGGCTGGTATGGACTGTTTCACTTTAGGGGTATGTTAGAGTGTTAACATGGCTCTGGCAGCCCCCTCCTGATGGCCAGGACCACTTTGTTCCTTTGGAGTGAACAGAGAGCGCTTTCATAGGCACAAGGACAATACTGGAAGCTATTCAAAGTGACTTGTCTGGTCATCTCTGACGCACTTGATTGGTGTTTACAGGGTGACACTTTTGGGTAGAGAGCTGCCCTAATTTGGTTACTGAATGGCAGTAATGCATATGGTGATCCATGCTAAACGTGTAGCAGAAGGAGCCACTTACAGTACAGTTAATGTGCTTCAACTGAAGCAACTCATCCAAAAAAAGATTTAATTGTGTTGGCTTTATAAAAAAAAACTGCTGTATTATGTCATTAAAGCAGAGTCACATTTGCTTTAATCCAAAAAAAAAAAAAAATCACACCAAATGTTTGTTTAATGCCAACTTAAAATGTAATATGAATCCATTTTACTTCTGTAATGTGAAGTAATTCCACTTAAAATTACAGTTATTTATGATTTCTTACGATTATTTAATGAAATGCAGGGCTGAACTTGAATGAGAGCTCATGAATGAGAGTTTGCAATCAACTGTGGAAATGAACACCACCAACACCCACCTTTGAAGAGGGTTCTAAATGGGAAGTGAACACTGAAGGTTAAATTCACCCTTCAGAGCATGAGGGTTCAAAGCTGCCAGTGGAGATCCACAGTCCTGAACAGTTTGGCTCCTGACACTTTCTAACATAACTGTCTGTAATTTTCAAGCAAATACTAAAACTATTATAAGCTAGTTAAACTGTGTGTTATTTGGTTTGAAGCTACAACCAATCATAAGCAAAGCTGAACACCAGTGCTCTACAGAATGCTGAATTTAACATTGATGACCCTACTGCAAGCCTTTTTTCCCCTTTATGAAAAAAATTATTAAACAAAACAAATAACAGCTAATAACAGCCAATTACAGGGCGTGTTTGTAAAAATGAAAATGGATGGTTTCAACTGTTACATCTGGAGCCACATATTTCAGTCTATAAACCATTCCATGGACTATAAACCATTCCAAAAGTGTGTAGCCTCAATAGTTTGAAACAAGCTGTGAAAGAAGCTTTTCACAGCTGCTCACTCTTAAACCAAAAACTGAACATCACATCTGATGTCAGAGAAAATGCCATAACACTAAAGTTTTAAAGAAAACACTGGATGCAAAAGTAAAAAATATTTACCAACAAAAAGAGTTTACTACCTGTTAAATCATTATAATCCTTTTATTCAACAGCAGTGGAATATGAATGTGACTCAGCAATAGCCAAACAGCTTGAAAAAATAAGGCTGTCCTGGTCCACCAGCATTGGCAATATAACAGGAACTCTTCTATGGTATTATTACAATTAAAGCCAGCAACAACTAGCACACCCCAAGACAAATCACATATGGGATTTATAAATCTTCGTGCTAATGGGACAAAGAATTTTGGCCTTTGTATGGGACTGACGCAATCTACTTTCATTGACTCTTATCTTACCTTTCAGAGTGTCTTGCTCAGCCCTCATGATGTCAATCAGAGAGTTCTCCAGAGAATGCATGTTGAATCCGTCAAATGATCGGGGGCGATCCTGTGAGGGAGAGGAAGAGGATGATGGGTATCAGACAGCAGAAAACAAACAACGATGACATTTCTCATATCCCTTAGCTCAGCAGGAGCTTTTTTCATCTACAATGGAATACAAATTGTATATGTTCCTCTACAGGAACTAAGAAAGAAAGAAATGAAAGGTGCAACAGAAGCTCTAGACCTACATACACACCTAGTGTTGAAATAGACTCTTTTAACCTCCAAAATACATGACAAGTGCAATGATTGACAAAGTTTTAAACGGTGAAGAAACTGTCTGAGAAAGCAGTACAGCTTAATAAAACGCTCACGCATGGATTCCACTTGGCATTCCAAAAGCTGAGCTACAGGACATTTTTATTACAGGATCATGAGATAGATAAATGACAAACAGCATTCAGAGTTTAAATGGATTAAGCAATCATACTTTATTCTGGTTCAGGCACAATCTTTTGTTTAAACTGGACCAGAGGTTATCTGATCGTAAAATGAAGCTCTGTATTTGACACGCAGTTCCAGACTCTTCATTCATTTGTCTACCACAAACAGATGTTAACAGAAACTAGGTTATCCTTATCTGTTTTTAAACCTAGTGTGTAATTACAACAAAGGGAACAGCAAAACCACACTGTTTTCAAACAGGTTTTCCGCAAACTTATCCTGCCCATTACTGATCTACAAACAGACAGGCATACTTCAAATGTGTGACTTTAAACAAAGCAATGTTTTGGTAGCAGCACACAAACAGTGTTTACAAACAAATTACTTACGCTGTGAGAAGAGAAAGTATTTAAACATTAATATAACAATTTAACATCATTTACCAAATTATCAGGCACACCACTTCATAAAAAATACTACACGAAATATCACACAAATAATTCAGAGCTTGGATTCAGGTACTGTAGTGTACCTGAGCTGCAACATAACATTTCTTCTGCTGAAAAGCATACAACTAGACAGGAGGGTGCCGTGATTAACCGTACAATCTGCTCATGCTCAGTCACGATCTGGCATCTGCTGGGATCTTCAGAGCAACGCTCATCCCCCTCAGCTTTAAAAGGCTGTGTGTTCACGCAGGGCATTTATGCTACAGTGTTGGGCTGGCAAGCTGATTCAAAACCTGAGAGTGGGCCAAAGGCCATCTTCAGCCATACCGCACACTATACTATGCTAAGAACCCTTTGATGAAGAACAAACTCTATAGAGATAGGAGTCATCATTGAAAAACAGCCGGGCTCAATTCTCCGAACCACATTTTATTAAAAAGGTGTTAATAAGAGTAGCCTTCTAATGTGAAAGCTATTTGTGTTTAACTATAATTAGCCTATGCACAGAGCTTGCTGACTCAAAGGCCTTTATCCATTAGGGGCATGTTTTCAGGTCACCATAGTTCAAATGATATGGAAAGTCTTCTGAGTGTGTTCAAAAAGGACCCTGATGGAACACCCTGACTTTGGTGATTATGTGTGGCATGTTACGGCTTTTCAGGAACAACATTAATCTAAACAGTCACAGCTAAACTAATGAAAAGAGAGACAGGAATTGACACATTGTGGGAGACGACATTAGGGTTTTGTTGTAGAAGCAAAAGGCATTTTAAAGTCTTTCACAAAATGACTCTGCTAATGAAATAATTAAAGAGCTCTCGGTCATTTTGATGGCATAAAATAAGCATGGCAGTTCCAGTTATGAGGAAAAGAGGAAAATAGGCTTTCCAAATGAGAAAATATAATTGAAAAGGTACACAATTGTCAAGCATGGGAATTGCACATGGGTCTATTTTGGGATGTTTAAAGATAACAGGTAAATGGCCTAAATCCAACTTTTGAAATTGCTGGCCTCGCAAAATACAAGTGCACAGCACAACTAGAGTAAATTTCTGTTACTGCAGTACAGTACCAAACAACCATTAAATATGCATTAAGAGTTTCATTTTAACTGAATTAAAGCAATAAAGCAATAATTTGACTTAAGACATCATGTGAAGGCTTCTGTCTGACTAAAATCTTAACAGGCTAGTTTTGCAAAATCTGAATTACAGATCTGGGTAATGTGATTGCAGCCCAGCTTTGCCCAACACGTTTCTGCATATACTAGTGCTAGATTCTGAGAGACAGCTCCTAAACATAAAGACGAGATGGGTAATATATCAACTGCCCACTGTGTTTGCCCATGTAAACACAATTACTATGTGGAAGGAAGCACAAGAAAGACAGACAGACAGGTTAGGAAACATTGAGTAGATGAGGATGGAATTTCCATTGGAAGCTAAAGCCTAACAAACACAAATAACTTAGTCTATTTCACATAAAGACCACCAAGAATAGGGAGACACTGTGTTCCTCTGCTGTGGATGTCTGTGCTGAGGCATTCTGCCCATCCTCTGACCCACACAATCTTGGAAGACTTAAGAGAAGATTACAAAGAGCAGCTAAGATGATGGCTGGAATTTACAAAGCAAAAGACCTGCCAAATGCACAGTGCTAGGAGTGTGTATGTAACATTACAGCATTACGTTTTTAAGAAAGATGTTCATGTGTGGAGTAAGCCATGCATGCATGCAATGCTAAACATGAAACATAAAAATAAAAAGTGTGTCATAATGTGCTTTTGTGGAGTCAAATCCTTGGCTAACCCTCTGTTCTCTGTTATAAAGCTGAGCAACAGATGACTATGTACTATGAGCACCTGCGTTTTATATCAATAGCCAAACAAAAACTGGCCCTGTCAATTAAACAAACAGCTTATATCTTTATGTCAGGCCGATCGCTAATTGAGCCCTGGGCATTTAACAGCCTGTTTTGTTAAAAAAAACCACATCACATTACCCATATTTGTTTTTCTGTTTTCTTTACAGTGTCTTCAATCATCTAACCTCGTCTCGTTAACCATCTTCACCATAGATTGCGTTTCCCATTTCTCATTTTCTCTCCAAGCTACTGCCTAATTACACATCACAGTAGCGCCTGTTCATGTGTGAGTCTGTCAACGTGCAAGTGTGTATGTGTGTCCTCCCCCCTCCGGAGACAGCCTTTGCTTTCACACCAAACATCAGATATTCTTGGCCGAGAGTACACATAGCCTGTGGAAACTTCCAGCGACATTATGCAGAGCTGGGAATCACATCACGTATTCAACCAGCTGGACCAAATAGCTGTGAATAAAAGCAAAGGCGCCTGTTTTCAGCAAAGGAAGCCACAGGTTCCGAATGCTATCAAATAGCTTTAGATTATTTTGTTTTGTTTTTTACAAAAGTTCTGGCTGACACAAGAACGTGTACCAGATGATGACCTTTGTGTGCAAACGACTCAATAAGAGAATCTTAAGGGCACCTGTTCTTCTACAATCAAGGGGATGTGATATTTGCCACCAGTAATGTCATTCTTCCTATGTGAAAGTTGTGATGACAAAACCTTGCGGGACAATTTAGAAGGACTAGGCCATATGTAAATTAAACACAGACCTACTAAATGAAATTCTCATTTAAGCAGGTTTACTTTATTCAGAGCTGTATGTCCCTGAGCTTTTGTACATATAATAATGCAACCGTTAATGTTAAAGAAATATTTAATTTAATATACTGCCTGATATGTTGGTCTAATACAAGTAATGGTGTATTGTTCACATTCTAATTAAACAAGCTAATTTAGTCATCCACACCTATGGGCATTTCGCATTAGGCCTAACGAGGACAGAAATTGTCACAATATGCCATGACAGAGTAGAAAGAGGCAAATTAGAGTTTAATAAATGTGCTTAAAACAATGTGAAAACAACGACGCACATTATTATGGGAAAGTTACAATTAATGGATGACCAATTTTGGTGTTTTAACAACAAGCACCTAATTAATTTTCAACATTATGGCAATATAGAAGAGTCACACTTTTTATTCAAATGAGTAATTTTCAGGGTTAATTTGAAAACGTTCCCCACCTTTACACTAATGAAAACTACTCCTGAGAGCACAGTTCAATTTTATGAAAAAACAATCCACCTTCATCATGTTTAAACCAACATACAAAACCACTCTTAGAGTAATCTTGTATCTGTGTAAATGGACATTGGACCTACATCCTACATATACTATGATATACTATTTGCACTACAAATGTAAGTTGACAACTTGACCCAATCAATAATACATAAACTGTTTAATACATAAAACAGCAAACTGGCAAACCGAATGGCAGAAATTATTTTTAAATTTACTAAAGCTGTCAGTGGACTATTGTGCTGAATGCTACCAATCAACACCAATCTCAATATACTCAAATATCAGCTGGCCTGGTCAATAAATTAGACTATGAGTACCTACTATTGCTTATATAGTACATGTACCTGGAAAGGGAATATATTCTCACTCCTGCCTTCATCCATCCAGGATTTGGGATTGAAGCTGGGGTTGGTACGGGAGTACTTCTGCTGGGGCATGTGGTTGTTAGGGAAGGTCTTCTTCAGTGGAGAGATGGAGTTGAGAGGTGTCATACCACCATTCATGCCTCGGCGGTACTCACGACCCTGGGAACCACCCCAACCACCATAACCCCCACCTGGACTCCAAGAGGTGGAAGAGGGCGAGGGCGAGGGGCTCTGGTAGCTGCCCCAGGGTGAGGGAGGCTTGCTCAGGTTGTTGGAGAGATGTGGCAGCTGGCCGAAGGGAGTGCTGCGGTGGGGAAACGGTGGTGGGTGGGGGCTGGCAGGAGAACGACGATGCTGCTGGTGTTGGCTGTGAGGATGCTGAAAATGGGGGTGAGGTGGGTGGTGCTGGGAGATGGGACCAATCTGTGGGGAAAAGTTACCCCCGAAACCCGGGCTGACATGGTGGGAGAAATTCTGGAAAAGCAAAGGGCCATTGTTGGCTGAGGCTGCAGGGTTGAAGAAGCCAATGTCCTCATTGATGATGGTGGAAGCGGTTGCAGGGATAGCAGCCGACCAGTTGTTAAAGCTGGTCAGGGAGGAACTGCTGGACTGGGGGGCTGTGCCCAGGCTTGAGGGTTCCTGATAGTCAAATGGCGTCAGCACAGGGGACTCCAACCGCAGCTTGTCCTTGCTGTTGGCCCCCTCAGATGAACCACTCTCCCCTTTACTCTCATCAGAGCGAGCTTTTTCAAGCTCAGACATTATACTGCTTTCTTGGTGGCTGGGGGAGAGCTGCTGTTTTTCTTGGGTCTCCTGCTGCTCCTGTTGCTGGACTTTTGTTTTTTCAGAGCCCAGAATTTCATCTTGCATGTTGCTGTGAGTGGTGGCTGTTGGAAACAGCCAGGTTGAGCCACTACTGCTACCATTCCCAGCCGGGGTGTTGTTTATGAAAGCGGCAGGGCTTGCAGGTGCATTCTGGTGGTGGTGTGGTGGTTGCAGGTGTGGGTGGATTCGTACTTGGAAAGCAGACTTGTTGCCAGTGTTGTTTTGCACTAAGACTCCAAACCCGTAATCCCCCATTTATGTTCTCCAGTTCAACCTGGCTCCAACACAGTTGTTTTTGCTTCCTAGTGCCTAGAAAGAATAAAGATTCATGGTTAAATTAAAAATACTGCATGATGCTGTTGTACATAGCAGAAGCTGAAACATTCCTGACACACTAGGGACACTAAAGTCTTTCCTATGTGACATCAGACGCCAAAAATACTGGCTAAACAGAAAGATATTATCAGTATTGTCAGGAATATATTAAATGATAAACATTAAGCTGTCAGTTATTATTAAAAACTGCTGTAGTTATAAAGAATTGTCAGACTCTAATTATAGATTCGTGACGTTGCTTCAGCTAGCAGCTAACAGGCTACCGGCTTATTCACAAGGAGCCACTGAAAGGCTTCGTGTCAAGCTAAAGGCCGTTTCGACCGTGTTATTCTGACGCAGAAATAACGCTAGGAGGTATCTTACGCGATAAACATCGCAGCTGAAACGAATATACCGGAAACCAGGAAAGTCTTCAGAAATGTCCTCCTTTCCAACAATCGAACATTATCTATACGTCTTAGGCTGAAAAATGATGACGTATTCTGCTCTCGCTCTATAATGCTTACAATACTGCATAAAATCGCACGTAAATAAACGTATTATGCATCTAATATTGATAATCAATAGCAAATACGCTCATCTGAATAAAATATAAAATCACTTTTCACCTTAGTGGCTGGTCCAAGCGATGACTGTGGGCAGACACTCGTTTCGGTTATCACAACGCAATACTAACACAAAGGCTAAAATAAACTGATGATCTTTCTTTTCAACTGGGGATATGTAATCCGACAGGAGTGTCTGTTTTTTCTCTCTTTCCTCGTCTTGACGTGTCCTGCTTTTTCAATGACACAGCCCTGTCTCGTATAGCCAGCTGCTAACCTTTAAATCACTTGCTTAAACGGTTTTACGTCATTGACTTAAATATAAACATACTAGTTTAGTTACTAGTTCGGTCATTCGTCGTTTTCATTGTTGTATTTGCGTTCTCTGTTTTTTTTCACCAGCGAACTGCTGTCTCCTCGCTGCGCTACGGCTGCAGTCCTCTCCACAGCACAATCTACTGAAGCTAAATGACAAGGAGACCTAGTCCACACACACTTCCGGTTAAAACCCCGCCTCCATGAGCTCAGACCCCGCCCACGGGTGTCCCGTGCTGTTTGTTCCTCCTACGCTGGCTGAAAACGCAGTGATTAATTGGATAAAGTCGCGATAGAATCCCGCCTTCTGTTTCCTAATTTGGATGCGATTCATAAAGATATTTCTGCCCTTTAAGGTCAGGAGAGTAACGAAGTTTCCGCATTTACCCCATGTCCGCCCTATAAGGTCAATAAGGCAAGTAATAATTTTGTAATTTTTGTAATTGTTTTAAAATTGTGTATATGTAAATAATTAAATAAATAAATAAAAGGGATACATATTTTCTCCTCTTTATAATTTGTGTTTAGTTAAAAAATTCTAAATTCTGAATCCGTGTGTCTTTTTTTGGAAAGGACAAGGAATTGTTGCTTAATGTACTAGAATGTTTTGCTTCACATTTGCTGTAAGCAGGGCAAAAAATTAGGGAGATGGAATCCAGGGAATAAATTGTTAAGCGAAATCCAATTTCAAAATGTAAATTAATTCTGTCTTTTATTCTTATAATAACCTCCAAACACTATGCAAAGTTCTATAAATAAATATTATGTGATTTTCTCTATCTATGGTTTAAAACTGAAATATGTCCACATCTACAGGTCCCCAATTTCAGACATTTCTTCAGACAAGGCTTATACAAGCAGGTCTTAAGGGGATATTTTTGCAACATGTTTGAGAGTAAATTCCCCCATGCATTTTTTTCCCCTGAAATTTCTCTTGTTCTCTGGTGACACAATTGTGTGACATGTGAATGTGTGTCCTGTCCTGAGACTCTGAAAGGAATTGGAAACAGCATGAGTGTAGCTTCACTCAGTTGTGATGACACCTGCCTGCGCCCTTCTTTCCTGTTTTAAGCAACCTGGATCAATCCCATTTCCAGGGTTCCTGTGAATTGATGGGTGAGAGAGCAAGAAGGAAAATGCCTTTGAATACAACAGCTGTGCCCTCAGACAAAGATCTCATTAAGGCCTGCTGCTGCTGCCACGACTGCTGTTTTCACTTTATAATGCAGCTCTCCCACTGTAATCATTGTTTCATTTCTATTTGCTCATAAAACATAATGTCTGCAACAATGAATGTAAAGCAAGCATATTTTACATTCAGAATGTGCATCAGAATGAGGTACTTCAGAAATGTATGTAAAAATTATCATCATTGGCATTAAACAACATTTATATTTATGCATTTGACAGTGGCTTTTACACAAAGTGACTTTTAGTGCATCAAAGGTATGAATGGTATCAATATATGTTTTACTAGAAATTGAGCCCATGACTTTGGCATAGCTAATACAAGCCGAACTACAGTAACTAACAAGATAGCAGGTGGTATAAAGGTCATTCAAATACTCATGCAGATATTTGTATTTGCTAGTAATCCCTCAGTTTTTAATCGCCCTGAGCACAAATGTTTGGATTGTTTAGCCTAGAAACCTGCACCAACTCCTGCTGGTTCCAACAAGTCAAAGTGCTTTGATTGGCATCTAATTAATTCCAATATACAATTCTATTCCTCTAACTCTATTCTTAACCACTCATCTAACATTGATTACTAAAGTTTAATAGTAACCCCCGTGAAATTGGCAATTAACTGTCGCTATATATCTGTCATCTCACTTCACCCTCATAGCTGCTCATTGTGATGATTTAGAGTGAATCAATACCTGCACATCTCTTTTATTGTGGAATGGAAATGCAAGTGTGTTGGTAAATTGATTTAAAGGAAGAGACAAAACCAGTCAGACTGGCTTTATTGGAAACACACCTTTCCAGCACAGCTCAAATAACCCCCATGCAAAATTATTCTGGATGTCAAGCACATTTACATATTTTAGGACTATTTGAATGCAGTTGGTGTGTTTGAAAAGCAGATGTGTGGCTGTCTTGCTGTGAAGATTCAGTCACTGCATGTATGACACTGGTTGGTCTCCAGTTTAATTCGCTACGGCACCTGTGATGAATAAAACATTGAATCCATTAGAAAATTGTCAACCCCACCTAAGGCATAATTATGGCACAATATGATTATGTTTCTCAGGAAAAGGGAATGTGATCAAAAAGATGCATTGTGTTGTGTAATATTGCTCATTTTGTATACTAATTAAATATTTAGCTAGTTTACACACCCATAAATGTTGTAAGTTGTAAGCATTGAAGGTTGAACATGCAAGGGGAATCTTGCAAGCACTTTTAGTCACAGCTAAAAGTGGAATCATGCAAGCACTTTTAGTCACAGCTTTGTTAAAGCAAACAGGAAGCCTGAGCCGAAATGGCTGCACTGCACACAGACTTTTCCAGCCCTCATTTCAACAATTTCTGATCAGTTTAGTTTGGTTTAGTCATCCATACCTGGGTGCTGTTTGGTACTTTTTAATTAACCTCCATTATTTATTTTTGACTGTCTTAAGAGGCTTGGCATGCAAATGCTACACGTTTTATCAGTCTGCTGTGCCACTCTCTCCATTGGGGCAAAGCTTGTACACATTGTTCTCTGTCTATTTGTTCTTGCCAGGCTCCCTGAGGGATAAAATCCTAATTAAGCTGAAGAGGCAGAGGCCCTGTGCATGGGAAGGAATGTGACTAGGCAAGCGTTTATATCAGAAAAAACTTTAACATTTTATTAGTCCACCGGGTCCTGAGATTAATAAATTAATGACAAGCAGCCCAGTGTACATATATATTTGGCTGTGGGTATGACATATTAAGCATGCATTAATTGTCAGGTTGCATTAATGTGTTATGTGTCCATAGACATTCCAGTCCTACATGAGATAGTTCAAGGTCAGTTTAATATACACATTTGACTGCAAGTCAAAGACACAATAGTTGCAGTTTAGGCTTCAAAAAAGATAACTCATTAGTTCCCCCTCCAAAGCAACTTAAGCCCTACAAAATGTTGACGCAGCCAGACACACTGGGTGGCCAACAGCAAAACGCTGAGTCAGCCTGAGCTGCACCATCCACCCCAGCAGAGATGTTTGGAGTGAAACCTCATCAATAATAAAACATTCCCTCAGCCAGCTGAGAGCCACAGCCAGGGCTTTTCTAAAGAGCATCTCATTTCCCACTTCAGCATTCATACTCCAGGGACAGTGTGGCGCTGTTAAGCTTTGCCATTGGACTGATGTCAGAAAAGACAAGATGTATGTGGAAGACTAACACAAGGCTGAGGCGTAATGCAACGTAAGGCATAACGGAATAATTCAAACTGTTATTTAAACCCCTCATATCAAAGACATTGTTATATAATGGAAGTTAATATACTTCAGATGTTCCCATTAATTCATATGCTGTTCAAAAAATTCAAGCTTCAATAGAAGTTGAGAAACCAGGTGGCTTTGCTGATCTTTAAACAGCCTAATTTCCAGTACAAGTTTGTCACTGTCCTATTTAAACATAGGTGGTCCTGGTTGTTCTCTTAATGAATAAACTAGCAATAAATTACTGAATTTTGTTTGGGTAGTATTTGTGTTTGTTGATATCCAGAATGATGTTGTTGAGCAAAAAGCAAAAGAACATGTCAAACAATTTTAAACATTGATATTTATGATGCTCTGGATTTTTTTGTGATTTTATGCTGTACTTTTGCCTTTTCTTACTCTGCAAGGATTTGGTAACAAAACTAAAACAAAAAAACTTGCCCGTGTACTTAGTAGTTAATGCTGGCAACATTACAAAATCTACTTTCTATATTTTACATTTACTCATTAGACAGACGCTTTTGTCCAAGGCAACTTACAGTGAACTCAAGGTACACATATTTTTATCAGGACATGTCTTCCCTGGGACTGAACCCACAACCTTTGCGGTGTTAATGCAATGCTCTACCAGTTGACCTACAGTAATACTCTGATGGCCAATGAAACAGTGATAGCACCAGATGGTAATATCAAGGTACTTTAATAAATCCTATGCTCCTCACCAGGTACCTTGGCTCCGGACATGATATTCCATGATATTTTAAAGACCTATTATGACATAGAGAAGAAATCATGAAAGAAATTCAAGATACCATATTTGGTACACATTTGTCCCCAATATATGGTTAAGTAACCCCACCCCCATGCGACCCCAGTAACGTACACTGTTTATCACAGTCCTGTTCTCACTTTAAATCGCTGAGGATTCCCTTCCTCCTTTCTGGCTTCCATATTCACTCACAGCTCCTGAAAGGAGCTTCTTAAAAACTGAGTGCTGTAGTGCTTCTAAACTCCCCCATTTGGAAGTTGTCCTGAATAAGTTACAGGGCAAGTCAAATATACCCATGTACCCAAATCCCAAATTGATACATAAGGCCACCATCAGTTTTGACTGATGGTGGAATACATAAGCTTGGATCAAGTGGCACTATAGACAAAAGTTAGTTGTATGGTCAATTATATACTTGTATGTATTTTATTTACATAGAGCAGCATTAGCATTTTTCTTTTGGATGTATACTATGGTAATACTCTGATATTCTTATACCCTGATAAGTAACTTAAAGGGCCACGTAAACAATATAGTACAACAATCTGGTATCCATTTAGTACCATGACACATAACTAGACACACAGTGATATAACCTCTTAAACTATAATTACCATAATGCCTTATTACTGCATATCAACAACTCATGAACAGCAACAGCATAATGCTGTGACATTTCCATGGTACAATGGTCACATGGCCTTATTAAGAACCATTTGCATGGTTAAAATGTAGCTTCTCTGAATCGTTTTATGAATACACTATGAATAATATTATGAATCATATGAATACACATGAATTTCATTTAAAATAAGGGACAGCTAGTCTACGAGTCTTAAAGCCTAGTGACAAATATCTGTTTCAGTTAATTGTGATGCCTCCAAAGCTACTGAGGGAGTGAAGGCGTGGGACAGAGATGCATGGAGTGAAGGTCCTCTGTCCTTGTGTGGAGTGGCATGTGGTTGCTGCTGGGTCTATGTGGGCAGTATTCACTCTGAACGGAGTGAGAGACATTGATGCATTCAGCAGGACAGACACAGAGCCCAGAGCTGCAGCGTGAACACATGATCCCCTCCCCTGAGCAACATGCAGACAGACACAAACTGAAACAAAATCAGGGCAGTTGGACAGGTTGTGGATGAGTGACTTAGTGACTTGGTAGAAAAATATAATTATTGGTATATGTTCAAGTTCAAGTTCAATTTATTTATAGAGCGCTTTTCACAATGGTACATTGTCACAAAGCAGCTGTACAAACATAAGCAAAAAAGCAGTAGATGTTTAAAGTCAACTTGAAATGAAAACTTTAAAATAAACAGAAAGAAAAAGACAGAACACATCAATAAACATATAATAGTGCACGCTGGAAAAAAAATAACATACGTAACAAACATATGTTATTAAGGTACAGATAGGGTACAGTTAAGGTACAGTGAAATAAACAAAGATATATATTATTAAGGTACAGATAGTGAGGGTGGTGGCTATGCTAGACGTGGCTATGCTAGCGTCATATGTAACCAATGCCATGGTATAAAAATGATGATTTCATATTTTGTGAAGGAGCAACAGACATAAGGTGACAAACATTTTCATATATAGCATAATGACGAAACACACAACCACAGGATTGACTGATTCATTGAAAACAACAGCTTTACTGAAAATAACTGAAATAGCTTTTAGAGAAACCCCTTCTTGTATGAACTCCCATAAACTTGGCAAGGGCTAGAGTGGAGGTAACTGTCCGTGAGACTAGTCACTGTCATAAATCATCAAACACATGAATCACATGACAATGCAAATATGGCAGATGTAGTATGTCCAGTTCAAAATTCAAGCTACATGCATAAACCTACCAAAAAAGGGCTGCATTACCAGAATGACACGACTGTGTTCTGTAAACTGTAAATCATTATAAGTCATGAAGTCAATGAACATCAAAACAAGTGAATTATTTTCAGGTTCAATCAATCAAACATATTTTATTTAATTTTACCTTTTGTTTAAATATATCTTTACACATTATATAATCACTCCCTGTGACATTGCACAAGGGTAAACAGATGATGTGGAATATGAGGTACAGGGATCCATTTCTATGACAAAGGGTTGCGTTACCAAGGGTACTGCTGGCTTTTTCCAAGTACAGCTCTTATCACATCAAATGGATGTCAGGCAAATGCCCCATAATCAAATTGCTGACAGAGGGTAATTAGTTCAGCTCCTTTGCTCAAAGCAGGAGTAACCAAGACTCTACCTATTGTGAAACAAGCTCTCCATATTGTTGTTATACGTTTGGTTAACTGTGTTGTAATGGTGGTCTGTGCCACATCCACAACAATTTGTTGTAACAGTACTACTCCATTTGAAAATAGGTAAATGACAATTTAAAAGTTAATTATATCCGAATTACTTAATGAAACGTACACTAAATGTATCACATAGTCATGGAGATCTTTTGCTGAGTGTCTCATTGTTAATATTTGGCAGAAGAACTTGCAGAAATAATTTATGCTCTTAGCAAATGCTATTTCACCAAAGCGACTTTGCACATATTGCATACGCGGTAATTCCCAGAACAGGTAGCTAAAAATTTAAGTGAGGTGCTAAGAAAAGCACTAAGAACACAATGGCAAATGCTGCCAAAACTCTGCAGGTGCTAGATTAGGTCACTAGCTGACTAGAACTGTAATCACAATGTCAAAATGTGATTGTGGTGGTAGTTAGTAGGAAGTGTTATTAAGAAGTGTTAGTTTTGTTATATACTTATATGATTATACCAAGTGTATCTCCCATGCTGAAAAAAAAAAATAATTAAACCAGCCTAAGGTGGTTTTATGTTCTATCCCTTCCTGGCAAAGCTAGACCTGTTTAAAAGTTCTGTCCTAAAACCAAAATAACAAACATATCAGCCTAACCTGCTGGGTTGTTTTTTTTTTACTGGCCTTTGTTGTTTTTTAATTGGATTTGTATTGAATTTTGAGTTGAATTTTCCGGTCATCTGTATCTAACTTCTTCCTACAAATCCTTTTAAACAAATAAAAACTTTTTTAAGAACCATCTCCCTGCTCAAAAGAATGTCTGAACTAGCTAAGGCTGTTTTAAGCCTGTATAGCTGGTCTGTCAGACTGGCCAAGCTGGCCTTCATTACTTACAATACATTCTTTCAGGCTGACATTTTGTGCTGTAGGTGTGGAAAATGTTTTAGACAATTATGTTCTATATTTGTTCAGCTGCCTCATGCAAGAAATGTGAATGTACATTTCTTTGAAAATTGACTCACTTTGCCACACCAGAGAAAATCATGCACCAAAAGATGCACCAAGGGGGCCTGCCCCAAATATCCATCCAACAGGAACAGTGTTAAAGCCCTATAGCCACTTCCTGCAACAGTAATCGTCCTTAAAGCCTTGTCCCCAATTCTGTCCTAGAAACTCTCTTCTACACATCTTCACAATTCTAAGCATCTTGTTGTATGACAATATTTCAAGTCACCAATGTTGATGTTAGATTACTCATCTTAATATACAAGACTGGCCTTAATAAGACAGAATATATACCCAATTTAACAAAACATCCAGCATAACTATAAAACACTTTTAACCGTCACTTTTAAAGTGATACTCAACAACAGGTCTATTTTTTTCTGATGTGAACCCTGCTGGGGTAATATGTCAATATCATGGCTGAACCAGATGGTAAGGTTTCAAGCCTCACAAAGTCTGGCCTAAAMAGTTAAAATAGTCTGAAGTATTTTAGGTTGCCGTTCTTTAACACAAATGTAATGTTAATATGTTTTAACTAGACAGATTAACTACACATGATTAATTTTTTTTATTTATGATGTGAGTGTGGCTAGTGTGCTTTAAATAGTTGCTAAGGTGTGGCCAGAAAGTTGTCAGGGCAATACCTAAAGCCTATTGACAACCGACTTAAATAGGAGATTAAATTACAGTCACTATAATCACACTCTGATATGATCTTACAGTATTCAATCAAAACCAATCAGATGAAACTTTTGTTCTGCCTTTATCTTCATACATCAACATGTTAGGTCTGTAAATGGTTATTACCAAGCAGTAATTACTCTGGCAACATGGTACAAGGGGTATATTTACTGTCGATGTCAATGACCTCCAAATGATTCATCGTCTGATAACGTCACACTCTGACACATTGTTCTACAGCTGGGCTTTGGCTCAAAATGGTAAATCACAGAGATTGTGTGAGGGTCATCTGCATTTGCTTGCCATGGAAACAGAAATGGTGGCATGGCAGTTGGTATATAGGCTTCAGGACAACAGAGGTGTAAGCAGAAGGATGACACAACTGACAAATATAAACTAGCTGAAATAAAGACCACCATAATATTAAACAGTGATCATAATTTCTGTTTTTAGCAACTGGTTCTTGCAGTAAGTGGCACAACTGTCACAATTGTAATTGAGTAGGGTAGGACATCTTTAAAGGTCTCCACAGTGGTCGGCATATCCGCATTTGTCCTCTGAGAGCTGTATCCTGGATTGAACAGCAGTGGTGATGCAGGGAGATTTTCTGAACAGATGGGGCATGTGATAGGTCACATTGGGGAGGAGGGAGGACAAGAGACAGAGGCTTCTAGTGACCTGAGCTGAGCCTGATAAAAAGGTACAGTTCAGGCAATTGTTTTGTGGTAATACCAGGCATTTGAAAGAACATTTTGAACAAAACATTTGAAACTTTTTTTATATTGATTTATTTTATAAAGAAAATGCAAGTGGTGCTTGATTGGTAAAAGAGTTTAAAAAACAGTTTTTGGTCACTGTCATAATCTAGTCCTTAGACAAGGCTCAGATTCCTCTCTCAAATGTATGACTGTTTTCCCTGTTTCTTCATTTTTTCCAGTCTTCCATTGTACATCTGATTGCTAGCACACCTCAACAAGCTGTATGATTTAAACTGCCAATATTGATTTAACTGACATATCTTTGGCACAGATTGTTATATTAGTTGTACTTCATGCAGTTTGGCAGACTTACAGTGAATTCAAGATACACATATTTTTTATCAGGACTTGCCTTCCCCAGGGATCAAACCCACAACCTTTGAGGTGTTAATGCAATGCTCTACCAGTGGAGCTAACAGGAAGGCATCAATGATCAACCATCAATGATGCAAAAGCAAAAAATATCTGAAGCAAGTTATAGCAAATTTAAATATGGTGTGAAACAGTCTACAGAGGATATTCAAATTGCATTTTAATGTGGGTAATCGCTACTTAATATACAGAATCTCAAGCAAGGAGAGTGAGTTACAAGGCTTGACAACAGCGTGTTAGTGTATGTGTGTGTGTAAGAGAATCTTGCCACTTCATATGATCTGGCTGCTCTTATGACCAGCTAACTAACAATAAGCTCCATACACAGGTCAAACTCACTCTCCCCTGAGGTACATTTCAGCGTCACCACAACAAACAGGGCCTTCTTCAGGGTTCTGCTGCAGGCCTGTTTTATTTTTTACCTGCTCATTTAACACATGACTTGTGGAGTTTTTGTTTGTTCTAGGCTAAAACTTTAACAATTTTTCATAATTTTAATCAATTCATTTATTTTAGAATTAGTTTTGCCCTCATTAGATCATAGGGGACAACTGGGAACATTGTCCTACACCCAGTGACAAGGGGCCCCACTAAACACAGCCTTATACTGCTTTATAATCCAGTCATAGGGCTGAACACAAACAGTTTGGCTTAAAACACAGTCTATACTGCTAGCAATCCAGAAAACCACAACACTCTTATTTTAATAGTAAATTGAAAATTTGATAACAAAGTTGTAGTTTTGACACTACAAAATGCTTGTGTTAAAGAGGTGTAAAACAAGTGTGCCAATGTCAAATTACACAAGTGACTGGTGGTTCCTCTAGTACAACACACACTTGTTTAACCTTGTTGAGATGAAGAACACTTGACTTGGGATTACGTCTGAATGAATCCCTTTACTTTAGGACTGGAACTTAACAATGGCTGCTGTTTAGCCTGGTTTTATGATTCAAGGAGGCACACAGAACAAAACAATATTCCAGATGAAAATTAAGGGTGTGTACTGTGCTTGTCATAATTACTTCAGAATCCTGTTTTCAGGCCAGGAGTCATCCATCTGCTTATGTAATACAGAGGTTTGAAGATAATATTCTAGGAAAACAGAGCATAACACGCTGGCATTTCTTGGGCAGTAATTACTCTAGCTGTTACTGTCCTAATTTGACCCAAAGAAGTAAACACAACTTTTCCATACTATTTAAGTTATACTATTTAAGTACTATTTAAGTCAAAGTGCCACAGTTACTTGGGTACCAGTGTATTTCAAAATCTTCTTTTGTGTTCCTTAGAATGACATAAGAGTGGGTGAATTCTATATTTTGGGTGAACTATCCCTTTAAATTTTGGAAAATATGAACCCTCAAGAGGACTGTTTTGCTTGGATCGGTAAACAATGACCTAGTAACACCCTAGCAACCACTCCCAATAACCTACCATGAACATCACAGAGCAGCAGAAACTACCCCAAACCCCTATTGTCTTGACAATTAAAGTTGCATGAGAAACTGGCACCTAAAGAACTAACATGCCCCTGTATTATGCTCAGAGGACAGTAATTATATTTTGGCTGCAATAATGTAATTCATATACACGTGTATGCTTACAACAGGATCAGGATCTTAAATGAGTGGGAGTATATCTGTATGATTAACCAATACAGGTTTTGTTAGTTAGAGGACACACCCCTTTAAGCATCCAGCACTCAGTCTTGACAAATGCTGTTTACAGTCTACTATGTTGTTTATTTTCCCCACAGTATCCGCCCTGCATTCATATGTACACACACAAACACACATATAAACTGTGGTGACTGAGGACAACACCTAGACAAACACAAACAGATTTCCTGTAAAAGCATGTTTTTCCTCCAAACAGACTTTACCCAGATCTGCTTGTCCTTCACTCATTATTTGACTGGTTTACTGTCTAACGTCATTCATGCACTTTTTCAAATATATTAAATCTTCCAAAATGTAATGGCCTGTAAATTTAAGCAACCAAACCATAATTATCATTATGTTTTTTATGTTTTAGAAAAACATCACTAACCCACTAAAGTTTAATTCATCCTGCACCACTTGTGCGATAAGCATAATTTAATACATTTAAAATCATGTGTCAAGAAGATTTGCTTTTTAAATCAGACTGATTTTCATGTGGTGGAATAGTACAATACCAGTACTATTTTATCAAGTACAATAAAAATTCCTCCATGTAAATTAAAATGATCAGCAATATCTAGGGACCACAATATATCAGAGACCTTAGCAACCACATAGTAACCCTCTGATAACATATAGGCTGCAAGTTTTATATGTCAAAACTTAGATAATATTTAAAACATATATAATATAAAACAAAAATGTTTAAATAACATCTCTAAAACCTAGCAATAACCTTTAATACGTTGTCCAAAAAACTGGATATTTGGAATGTCCATTAGGGGAAACCTCTTTTAGCTTTATATAGCTTTAATGTTTCAGTTACAGTATTCCTAAGCCAGTACTGACTGCTGGTACAGACTGCTGTTGTGTAAGTTAAAGAGCCACAGCTAAACGCTTGCTCAGCAGTGGCACATGATAAACCCATGTGATCACTCTCAGGCCATGTGAGTTTTTTTTGCTTTCTGTCTGTGTTATGATGAGTGGAAGTTATATCACACATTATCACATTCATATTTAGTCCTCATCTGCTGTATATTTTAACATCTATGCCGTAAACACACTGCATGTCACAGTGCCTTCTCTTCCAGAGTAGCACAAAACAATCCACTGTTATTTGTTAATATGGAAGCTTTTATCCATGCCAGCCGGAGGGAAGGATTACATTAGGGCAGTGCTTGCCTGTTCTATCCCGCTGCTGACCCTAAGAGGGAACACTGTGTTCCTGGCTACTTTGTGAAACTGGAAAATTTGGGTGCTGTGGCTGGGGTAGTAGGATTACATAAGACACCTCAAAAACTTTACAGGGCATTAAAATAACACAGATAATCTTGTGTCACTGAAGTTACTGTGTTTCAGAAAGTTTTGTGGTTTATTGCAAACAAAGGACACCATGCAGGACACAAAAGCATTTTTGTTTAGTACCAAGACTCAAAAGGACTTGTGCAGTACCATGACTAAGTACAAATTAGCTTTGGCCAATAGCAGTTGACCAGTTAGTTTGTTTAAACTGCAATATGGGTTATTAATATGGGTTTAACTATATAAATTATAAAACTAGAAATTGTTCATTATATTGGTTTTTGATTGTCAAATCACACATTGCTGGTCTTCTTAATAAATTATGTTATTACTGCAATGCATTCTGGGATTGTCTTTTCATCAGATAAATTGTGATTCTGCCTGTGTGCTAAATTTGACTAAATGAAGATATCTTAGAAGGTTTCATTATCCTAATGTATGAAACAACCATACATAGGATAGCATTGCAAGTCTATGATGCCTTAAAGTGTTGCCTGCCTAGGCAGCCCACACGATTTTCGGAGTCTATGTGGGAGACTTGAAAGTATACACGACTAATGAGCAGATAGCACAAATATTTAACACAAACAAAAACAGTTGTGTTAACTACCCAAACCCATTTAAACCAAACTTAACTGAATTTAATTATAATATGTATTAAAGTTCACCCAATGCCTGTGATTTCATGCAATTTCATCATAATTCTACCATGACTTGGCCACATGTGCCCACTGCTTTCCTACAAAACAGCTTGAAATGAAGAATTAATTAAATTTGCAGTCGCAATGTCTCATGATCAGTCACACCTGAGTGTTAAACTGTGACGATGGCCTTTGGCATATCTGCCAGACCAGTTCACACACTATCATGGAATCCAGCACCCATGATGTCACTAACCAACCCTCTTCAACTAGTAATGTCAGAGTTACAGTTGCTTGTACACAAACATATAGGCGGTGGCTAGTGAGATGTGTCATCTAGATCAGAGTTTTCTAGTTAGTGAAGACCATTGTTCCACTCATTTCACTCATCGTTTCAGGGAAAATTTATGAGCTTGCTGATAAAAAACATAAAATTATCAGTAAGTAGATGTCTGAAATAATTCTTCAGGTGACCTGTATCATAATGTTTTTTTTGTTGTTGTTGTTGTTTTTTAGATGGCCCAGTGAGTAAAGAGAACTGGAATATTGCATAAAAAGATTGATAAATGCTTGTGGCACCATTTGGGGCTCCTCAGATTCCATACTGGCAGAATCAAGGCAACCTTTTGAAATGCCTCAAATTTGTATGCAACTTTAGTGTATTGTTTCCCAACTTTGATGGCAGGAACTGGAGAAACCACTGACAGGCTGTCAGGGTCCTTGCAGGAACATACTGGGTCTTTAAAAAGTTACATTCTCAAATGGTGCCTCTATCTTTTTATTTTGATAGTGTCTCCACTGTACAGTCCTGTACTGTACAGTACATGCAAAATTGTGAGAGTACAAACAAGGTACTGAAAAGTCATTTTTCTGCAGTAAGATGTTTTAGTTGGCTTCAATGGGTTTTAACATTATGTAAAGAAAACTACGTAGGAACCTGCAGTTTTATTTCAATTTATAATTGATTTAGTATTGTTCCTCATTCAAAGCTATTGTATGGACTACTTTTATGGAGTAACCTTTTAAGATTTACAGTTTGTGCTATTATTGTTAATATTTAACCCTCCTTTAGGCATTGGAACTACATTTAAAGCAGACTTTCTCCTTTTAAGTGCTATAGGCAACAGTTCCAAAGCAAATGCATAACTCTGTACCTTTAGAGTAAACAACATTCTCTGAATATCAGTAAGGCAAAGTCTAAAAGGTATGCAACACTTTTACAAAAGCAGATCTTATCAGGACTGAGCTGTGTGTACTGTGTCCCTAGGTGTGTGTGGACAAACCCTCTCACACACACAGAAAACAGTGAATAAAGAACTTTGTTTATTCTAACAAGGACCAGTAGTTCAGAAGACTGTAAATATTCACTCCTACTGTTTGGCATCTGTGATTGGATGAAACGTGTCTGCGCTCCATGTGCAGTGTGTATGTGTGCATGTGTTTAGTGAAAGTGGAAAGGCCAGCGGTTAACTGTAAGTTGATTTAGTTGATGCGGTAAGACTCAGTTGATTTGGACAGATAATTTGCAGTCATTCAAATTATTAAGCCCTTTTTCCTAGAGCTCCCAGAACTATTTATTAGACTAAATAATGTGATTGGGTGGCACAATGCTCTAATTTGCTCTAATGGACAGCAATTTGATTGATCTATTGCAATTTGATTTGAACTATTATAGACAGTGGCAATGCTGATTGGTTGGTCATAGAGAATGAAGGTGCTCTGATTCGTTAGTTATAGAGATCCTGATTAAAACAGATGCACATTGTTTGTCCTTGTATTTTGATTTATTTTTCTCCAGACATTCCAGCATAGATCTCTCTGCCTGGCTGATTATAAAAGAACACTGCTACAATCCACCCCCATTCCTCTTAAAAATCCATACAATCATTCCACAGCATGATCACAATCTAACTCATATGTTTCAACTCATATGTTTTAATACACTTGATTCCTCTATTGTCATGGTAGCCTTTAAAGTGCTGCCTCTCACCAATAGCTACTGTAATAATGCAAATCATTGCTTCAATAATCATTGTGGAATAAGAGCACAGATCTATGACCCATGAAATGGTTTGATAATCACAACTTACTTTCCAATATTCATACATTTCCTTTTAAAAAAGAGGTTTAATGAATATTGAAATTTGTGATTTTTTTTTACAAGAGCAAATAGACACACTAACCGTTATTTACCATATGCAACTGGTAATAGGAAGATTCTTGCAGTCATTCTAGATTTCTAGATTTAAACTTGCATATATCTTTAACCTTTTTTTGTACATTTTTTGTTTAGTGAAAATTGGAAAGTGGAAAGTGTCAATTTTCCAGAAATGTAATTTACAGTTATAAATACACTATAATTACAATGATCGATACCCATCTGGTTTAGCACTCAGAAAATGCTGTTTTCCAGTTAAATGTGGTGTGTTTATATTGTAAAGACTGTCACATCAACATGACTTAAAGGCTGCATAATATACCTGAACTCAAAGTATATTATTAACTTGTATTCTGCAGCAGTGGGACAGCTGGGTTTTTACTGTGACTGTTGCCGTAGCGAATGCTATCTGGCAGGTTTATGGCCTGATGGGGCCTGGTGTACATGTGGCTGCCATAAATAGCAGCAGGCCTATAACAACAGCAGAGGCAACACCAGGGATAGTCTGTTCATCAGCAAGTGGCTATAGGAGAAGACAGGCTGTAGAGAAGGCTGGTCTCTACAGAGGTCGCAGGGGACTGTATGTGTGGGTAGTTATGCGTTTAAACACTTAAGGTTAGCCACTAGGGTTTGTTGGCACTGCATTTTCTGATCATGCAGAACCTCTGGGAGACTGCAGGAGATGAGTGTGTACCACATGGATGGGCTGTATCTTCAGCAGTAATGATTTCAGATATAATATTAAATGGCAGTAGTTTAAACATTAACGTTTTCCAAGAAAATTCTGGGAATGTTAGTTTTTGGTTCCCATAATGTTCCAGGGATAATAATAAAAAGTACATTCTTAGAATGTTAATAGTTGTAACTATTTACAATATTTAAGTTAATATAATAAATATCTAAAGAACCACAGTATTACCATAGTATGTTAATGTCACTTGGCCAGATGGCAATTGTATTTTTATATCAAATTAATTACTTAAAACAAGCAAATTTACAAACTGTCCAAACCACAACAGTCTATAACTGCTCATCATAGCCTATAATATGTTTTGTTTCTTTGTTGTCTGTTAGCACAGTATGGAGCTCCTAAACACAAAACTACAAACAGACTTTCTGCAAGATCTCTCTCCCACACACAAACATCACCAGCCTCACTCCATGTTCTATATTTACATTTACATTTAATCATTGGGCAGATGCTTTTATCCAAAGAGACTTACAGTAAATTGAAGGTATATAATGTTTTATCAGTACTTGTATTCCCTGGGATCTTTGTGCTAAATGGCGACATTCTATAGTTTTTATAAACAGCTAGTTAAAATCAATTTAACTTAACTTAACTCATTCTAACAGAAAACGTTTTATTTTTATAACTTTTTATAAATAACTAAATAACTTAAATAACTTTTATACAGTATTTTTTGAAGAAACTTTATTTTCTGTAATTTTGCTGTATGGCACTTTTACAAATGAGGAAGTCCCCAAAAGGAGATTTTCCTCAGACTTGCCAGGTTTTGCTGACTTTTGGGTACAAATGCATCCCAAAACTATGCTTATGTAAACCCCAACACACATACGCACACACAGTCTTAATATATTCAGAGGTACCTGAGGGCACAGCAGAAGCTAACACTGTGAGCAGGAGTTTAAACCTTAATTAGTCCTGGATTTATTTATTAAGTGTGTGAGAGAGTGTAAAGATCCAGTGAGCTGAGAGAAACTGATTTTGCCCTGGTAAGAAGTGTGTGCATGTTTGTTTAACTATAATTCGTAGAAGCAAATGTTTGAAAAATTGGTTTTCACAAATATAATTTAACCCCATAAAAGAGCTTTCTAAAGTCAACACTCATAAGTAAAAATTTGTTATAAACAGGCCAAATTATTAAAAACAAAAAATCTTCATTAAACTCTAAAATTGCAAAAGCTTGTCTGTAGGGTTAGGATGTAGTAATTATGATCAGGTTAAATTTAAAAATAATAGTGAAACTGGCTTTAATACTTTCTAAAGAATAAAATGTAATGAGTTGCACTTACAAACCTCAGTACCACAATGGTATGATAACTCAATGTTGTGGGTAGCTGCTGTGTTGTTGCTAAAGACTATTGAACATGTAATGGGGTCATGGCTGGGATGTTGCTAAGTGCTTGCTGAGGTATTTTAGGTGGCTGCTTCACGGCCCTGAGTCTGATTGCTTGGAAAAGAAATAGCAAATCTCTTCTGAACAAGCAAGTGTTGTGTGTCAAATGCTTAACAGTTGTTCAGTATGAGCAATAATAATAGCAATTCTTGACAAAGCAAACACCGCTAATTGGGATTATTTGCATGTGCTAACAAACCTGTACAGTGATTGTGATGCATGTCTCTTATACTCAAATGTGTGGGAATGTGTGTTTTACATTAAAAGGGGATAGTGCATCAAAAACATTTCTATTCGCTTACCCTCAGGCCTCCCTTCCAAGGTTTTTCTGCAGTAGAACAGTAAAGAACCCACACGCTTGCATTTTATGAATCACCAAGGACCAGAGATTTATCTAAAAATCTTCTTTATTGTGAACAACAATATTTCATTTTCAGTGAATTATGCCAGTATGTTTTGTGTTATAAATGTTTTCAACAGTAAAGACAAACACACACACAGACACACACTTCCTGATACTTTGAGCCTCACTGATATGGATCTCTCCATCTCACTTCCTGTTCAGAGGTGTCTTTCACTTCTTTATAGTGTGTCATGCAAGCATGTGGTAAGAAGAGATGCTTGAGTTGTTGCAAATTAGAAAGATGTGGAATAATAAAGGGGGGGGGTCCATATTTACACCACTGTTGCCTCATCCTCCTGTTCTTCTGCTAACAATAATGTCTTTCTTCTTTGTAGCAGTGTGTGTTTAAAGTTTATCAGGGCTGTAAAAAGAGGTTAATTAAAGGGGTCATTTCAGTATAAATACAATTTTCCTTACTATCCTTACATCTTTCCTTAGTGATTGCTATAGGATTGTAAAGCAACTTTACCAGTATATGGTTATGAAAAAAAATGATCTACCCTGCTTTTAATCTGTCAACAAGTTCACAAAACCAGTCTGAACAATCTGTTTACAGATCAGACTGAATGCGTCTCAGCCATTCTCGAATCAAAGACTTTCTGTATTGAACCAAGAACTGTCTCCTTCGACCATGTCTTACGCTCACTGAACAACACAAATGTGGAATTGTTTGGTCATAAAATATGAGCATGTGTACAGAGGATTGAGGCCAAAAAAGTGCATTTTAAAATGTTTACAACCAAACAGGTAACTTTTCACAACTTAATTTGATTGTAGGACAGTTTTATCAACACTTTTAAAGGAAAGTTTGATTAAATAAAATTTTATTAAAGCATGCAAAACATTTTCAGTGGTTTGTTGGTATTGTTTATATTGTTTATTGTAACTCTGCCTTTTATAAACCTTGACTAACATTGAAGAAATTTAAAATGTGATGTATGACTAAATAGGAAATACTTCAGGGAAATATACAAATGAATGTATGAGTGTTCCCAAATATAAACATTTTCTTATTACCAAGTTGTTTTCTCTAAGGAACATTCACTGTGAAGATGTATGTGAAGATTGTATTTTGTTACTCAATTTCTACATCCATCATTTCTGTGTCTTTTTTTATGTCTACATTTCCCATTATGGCAATTAATTATAGCCACAATTAGTTCCCTCTCCAGCTGTGACTCATTCTACACACAGACACACTTAATAATCAGTCACATCATACTGACTTTGCAGACTTTCCCTCTTAAACACACACACACACACACACACACACAGAGCTATGCTTTACAAACAAACAAGCACTTTTCATTGATTTTTTTAGGCTGGGAACCATTCTTCTATTGGCTGACAATCAATTATGGAGGACCGAAGCAGCCTGGAACAGAGCAGAATGGACAAATCTGAATGTGTGATTAATTAATGATGGTGAACAATTGAAAAAGTTTTTGTTGCAGTTTGTAATATTAGCATCTTCACTTGTAGCTTTCTTTTGGATCTGTAATATCTACATCATGCAATATACAGTATGAAAATGTTCCCCATGCTTGCAATATCCAGACATGATTCCTTTTGGAAATATGCTTAGTATACAAAAGAACACATATCAGTACAAGTACTGTTTCCCACAATGCCATGCCATTGATTTTCCTTGACTTGTACAAATGTTGAACAAACTAGTAGACTCATATTTTAATATAGTAATATTTGACTCATTGTGTGTTCTGCCAAAAGACACTTTTGCCAAATTGGGCTTTACTTCCAGAACAGTGGCATTCAAATTAGAATCAAACTGTGACTATATAAAATGCAATATCATACAATTGTATAACATTACTACTTGTTAGTGAGTCAGGCTTGTAATTAGGTTGCTGTTACAACCAACTGATTGACAGTAATGGCTGACCACTGCTCCGGGTGTGTGTGTGTTCACAACTTCCAGTGTGTGTTCACTCCTCACAAAGGATGGGTTAAATGCAGAGGTCACATTTCGGTTATGGGTAACCATAACTGACAAAAATATGTCACCTTCCTGTCGCCTTGTCATGTCATTTTGTCTTAATGTTTTAAGCTATTATTTTATTTAAAACATAGATTATGTGTCTCAGTAAAGTTCCCTTTTTATTTTCTCACATTTCTTTGAATATCTTTATAGATCTTCCATCTATCTTCTTAAATTATTTTGAAAGACATCTTTACTCTTCAAGCATCCTGAGTTTCTGAAAGAAAAATCTGTCATAATATTTGATTTAGCAGCTTTCTTTTCCACAGTAGACACATCAGAGCAAAGGACAGCTAGACAACAGGGGGGAAGACTTCAAACTTCCCATCATTCCCAGGAGTGAATAATTGTTCTGATTATGTTGGCTAAGGGAGAGAGTGTGACGTAAGGGAGAGGACGTGAGAAGTCAGGGAATACCCTTGTAAAGAGAGAGAGTGTGTGGGTGTATGTAAAACCTGTCTCTCTCCACCCTGTTTCTCCTTCATTGTGCTGGTGTGAGAAAGTCGAGCCTCCAGCCCCTGTTTAAAGATTCATGATGCAGGGCTCTGCATCTCAGTAAAGAGCTTACACACTGCTTACACACATAACTCACGTTCATATGCTTCTGTAACACAAATGCAAATAAAGCTCATGTATGACAGAAAGATGTGCAAAAGCTATATACAGATTAAACTAGGATTAACTAGACTTATTTAAAACACTTTAAGCACTAAAATTAAACACTACAATTTAAAGAATGCCAAAAGATAGAAATGGGAAAACTGGCATGGCTATGAAGAGAAATGGCTTCCTGGGTCAAAGGGTCAATTCTTTTTTAACTTGATATTAACTCAAGTAAAGCTCTTTTGCCTTATTTCATGACAAATGGCTGTGTGACATGTTACACTCCATAATGCAGCACTGTTCTTGCTTATCGCTGTATGCTACTATTTATAGAGTCCTCAAGAGCAGAGAAAGTACACACACAGAAGCTGAGAGAAGATATGGTGGTTGGGTTAAAGGTAGATAGCTAAAACATACAGAGTGGGAAGTTGAGAACAAGGTTAGACAGAAGAAGTGAGAAGTATATGTAGGGATATGATTGATAAACACAACACCTCAAGAAGAGGTGAGAAAGTGAGGGAGGTAAGGCAAGAAATGGGGGTGGAGACAAGCAGCATTTCAAAGTAAAATCTTTATATAGCAATGCGATTGTTTATTTAATTAAACAATGATGAGTAACGTGATTAACCTGCTGTTTCATTATTTTGTTTACTTTTTTCAGATATGAGAAAGATTTGCCAACTGCATTTGTTTTTGAATTTTGGGTTTATTATCAACTGGCCAGACTTTTCTGATTGCACTGAACGTGGAGAACTGTAATAAGAAGCTTGCTCAGGTACGGAGGAGCTAAACCATTTAGATCCCTGTAGGTGATAAACAGAATTTTAAAATTTATGCAAAAATTTGATTGCCAGCCAGTGCAGTGTTGACAGAACTGGGCTAATGTCGTCATACTGGTTTATTCTTGTAAAGACTCTGGCTGCTGCATTTTGGACTAGTTGAAGTTTTTAAATAAACCCCATAGAACCTAAAAATTTTTTAGGCATTGCAAAAAACAAAGTCTTGATGTTGTGATTGCATTCATTTTTTGGTGTTTGACATTAATAGCATGTGTCATAGTTTTGATGTATTTTTAAGGTTAAAGATTCAGTTTTACAAATATTGGAAACATTTTTAAAGAACAAATCACTATCAAAAAGGACAAACAGATTCTTAGCTAATGTAGTAGGCTTTATAAAGCATCCTTTAAGAGTATCACAGTATTCTAGGTTGTTCCATGTAGAAGATTATTGGATTATTGCCAATAATACATACATATATTTAAACCATACCTGTGCAGTTCCATTCAAGCAAATAAAGTGTAAAAATCGAAGCCAGTCCATCCTTACTTATACAAGAGAACAACTGGGGTTGTTCCTTGATGCGTCATTTGATGCAGTGGTGTTGCTGGTTTTTGCATGTATTTTTTTCTCTGATTGTATCTGTTTTGTTATTACAAAAATTCATAAAATCATAGCTATGATCTGATATCATATTTGCAACTGTCAGAAGCAGTTGATACTTTATTTGTGGTTAATTTTGCCACTGTATTAAATAAATATCTAAAACCCTATTCGCACTGCATTAGTATTATCTGGGGACCTCGTGTAAACAAAGCCTGTGATTTTACTCGAATATACTAATTTACTCTCGAGTATATATGTATGTCATATCATAAAAAGACACTTTCTTGCTACATTAAAGAGATGCTGATACGCATGGGATTAATATTATCACAGAACCTCTGTGTTGGGCAAAATATGGTAGGTCATTTGCAAATTTTTACTTTACAAATTACAGATATGGCCGATTCGCATGGGATTAAGACCACAGACAATCTCTGCAATTATTACAAATGACTAGAGGTTACCAGGTAATATGAATCTAATGCGAATAGGGCTTTTGGTTATATTTATTTTCTTCTGAAAGATTTGACAAGTGAGCAGATCAGTAGGCAGTAAAGTAGGCAGATTAAAATGCTCTACTTCCATGCTATAACCTCTAGTTTGGTTAATTTCCAGTTTTGCTACATTTTCTGGGCAGCTCTTTTTAGGTTGTGGGTATGTTCTTTATAATATGGCATTGGGCTGCTGTCTTGTATCATCTTTAAGTGTAGGGTAGCAACTTTGTCAAAGGTGTTAGAAAAGAGGGAGTTTCCTGTTGTACTATCAAGGTTTGGGAAACGTATTCCTATAAACACCACCTCCTTTGCTTTTTGGATAAGGCTCATGCATACAACAGTAATTTTTGGGCCATAGACTCATTTAATATAATGTAACTGTCTTGTTTTAGCCGTGTTACTGTCAAACAAAGGACATCTACGTCATATTATTAACAAAACATGCTTTGTGGATAGAGACCTAATACTTAACTAACAAAGCCTTGTAAATGCCTACAGATGTTTGTCTGTATTATGTATCATGTTCTATTAGTTAAGCATTGATTAAGCTATCATTTAAATGTTTTTTTTGTATTTACGAAATTTCTAAATAAAAGAGTAGCACCACCCCAGGAGGGATGGAGACCATCTTTTTTAACAGGTCAGGTATTCCCCCAAAAACTTCTTCAATCATCTATAACGTCTATATTATTCTCCAAGTACCACTTAAAGATCCAGCTGTTCAGTGATGACAATTTGCTATGTATTTCATCACCATGATAAGAAGGGAGAGGGGTCAGAGCATATTACAGTGGTTGGGATCATGGTCTCAGTCAAAGGCCTTTCAGTTCTGATATACAGCCATTGAATGCAGATTTTATTAGGCAAATTGCGTCCACTCATCCTATTATCTGACGTTTAAATATTCCTATTAATTGGGTTAAATTAAATGTTTCCACTGCAGCTCGGCTGCTTGAGCAGCACCATGTGACTTCAGCTCATATGTAACTATATCTCACATTTCAGACTGTTTTCTGCAATGATTTTCTTTAAATTAGGCCAGGAATGGAAAGCAAGCTAAACAGGAAGTAGGGAGCATTGATTGTTTAAGAGACTCATTGATATTAAGAACTAATGTACTTCCAGTAACATTATACAGGTCCTTCTCAAAAAATTAGCATATTGTGATAAAGTTCATTATTTTCTGTAATGTACTGATAAACATTAGACTTTCATATATTTTAGATTCATTACACACAACTAGTAGTTCAAGCCTTTTATTGTTTTAATATTGATGATTTTGGCATACAGCTCATGAAAACCCAAAATTCCTATCTCAAAAAATTAGCATATTTCATCCGACCA
>JBAJNP010003643.1:0-38197 GCA_036877545.1 Yasuhikotakia modesta | reverse complement strand
GCCAGATCATTACTGAGTGACCCTTGTGAATAGTTTTGCTCTGCCACGTTGTTCTTACTCAACATTTGGTTTAAGATTATTATCATTTGGAGGAATGAGGTGCTATTGATGTGGTAGCCATGCACATTTAAAGTACTAACGCTTTAATGTATCATTGTAATCCTTTGGAAACAAGCCGTAAGTGGCTGTAAATGTATGTGCATGATGGAGAAAAAGTAGTTGAACATTAGTGACAAATTTCTCTCTAGATTATTCAGTTTATTGGGAATCCCAAAGAAAATTTCATTTCATTTAGGTATTTGACAAACTTTTGTAAAGTTTTCAGTTGTCCTCGTTCAGCTATACAGTATAGAACAGTATAGTACAGTATAGTATAGTTATGTATAGTATGGTATGAATTGTATTGATAACTCTATTGCAAAGAAGCAATGTTTCCCTAATGTTTTGCATAAAAATACTAAAATGCTAATGTAGTCTTGAATGTTATACAACTGTTCAAAACATCTAGATGTTGTATTAGCATTGTTTGGTTATATAAGGACGTTATTTAAACATCTTTTATTGTATAATGTAACTATTAATGTAACATTTTTAAAAGTCCATTAACAACTTAAGAGGAATGTTATATAACTTTAAAAAAACTTATACTAATGTGACTGCACAACTTTTCGTAACTTGAAGAGAACGTTTAGGGAACGTTAGCCATCGTTCTGAGAATGTTTCCTGTTAGCTGGAGAGACAGCAGAGAAAGTTGTTTACAGTTTAATATCTGTGTAACATACATTACTAAACAGTCGTTAATGGCAAAGTTAATGTATTGCCATTTTGTTAACGCTGTTTAATTGCCTTCTTGAATAAAGGACATTAACCTGTTATGCTTGCGAGCAACTATGTTAAAAGCTTATAATTGTACATTATGGCAAGTAATTAGCCTAATGTAATTAGCCTAAATATGCATGTCGGTAAAGGTCTAGCATAGTCTCAGTTTCTGTAAACAGAGGCGGTAGTTTAATTGAACAGGAAGCGTTGTCTACCGTAATACAGAGAAGAGGCGTCTGTTGTTGTTGTTTGTGAAGTTGAAAGTAAAATAATTTGATAGTTTTTGCAATACAGTGGCGTTTAGCCTTGAAACTTTTCCAGATAAACGAGTTAAAATCCTGTTTTATAATATTGTAGGGTAAAATTCCTTTTAAGGTAAAATACCTTGTCTTAGCTTGTCTCCTAAAATGACTATGAAATTAAAGGCAATTAATTTATAACAATAAATAAATGTAATTAATGACTCTTAACAGTTCTGTTTTAGATTCTAAATGAGACACGTGAAATCTTATAAGACTCGCTTTGCGTCATCTAAACATTTGATGAAGCAAAGATTTGTCTTATCCATAGTAACCATTTTTGCTACTATTATTGTTTTGGTTTGCTTGTTTGTTTAGTATTATAAATGTTTTCCATAATATTCATGTATTGTAATGTAATTTTACTCTCAATTCTACCATTTGCCCTAAACCACTTTGGTTTACCCTAACCTGAACCGCATACATCACACGCTTTTTTCTTATGTAAGGTTTAATTTATTGTATTTTTCTTTTTGTATCTGTTTTGTAATCGTCATCCCTATAACAACCAAAGCTCTATGTCGGAAAACGCTCTCTTGTCCTGATTGGCCGAGAGGACTGTGACATCAGCAGCTGCGTCTGTGAAACAACACAGATGTTGTCGTATGAAGATGAGGCAACCGGAGTCTGGGAACTCTTACCGACCGAGTGCTGAGGGCTCTAGAGTTTTACTGAAGGTCACATGCGTTGCTACCGTCCACGTTAAACGATACACAGCGAATTTAACATGAGCATGAAATGCTATGAGTGAGAGCAGGTTGGGAGGTCTATAGGATATGTGGTGTAAAGTTGCAAAGCTTTCTAGCCTCAGGTGAATATCGAACCATGTTCACACTGCTGATAGCCTGGTCAGACAGAAGGCTGGTGGATGGAGGAATCCTGTATTGTGGTCTGTTAGTGGTTGTCTGCACTGCACAGGTAAGAGTGGACATACTGCACAGTCTGTATTTAAGTTGGGTTTTAATTGTATTTGTGTAATTTTTGTGTAAAAATATTAAAAGTATTTTCGTGTAAATGTCAACGCCAAGAATTTGTCACGTTTTAATGCACATTATCTGACTAAAAATAGTAAATAAAACAAAAGTAAATAGAAACTTTCATGCCATTTGAAATGAGCATGTAAGTAATTGTATAATTTTGTGGTAAGAACAATTCTAACCAGTTATTAAAGTTTACTAAATAAAGACATTTTACTAAACTTGTGGTGTTGTTTTAAATACATTTTCATTAATTTTAGTTTCTTCATTTAGACTTAAGACAGATGCATCTATATCGAACTGTTATTACTACATTTGCAATGTTTTACATAAATTCAATAACTTTAAGTCATTCTTGGATGTTAGTGTTACAATCATTTATAAAAGTAATTATTTTGCTCCAGGTTTACTGAAATGTTGAGTAAATGTTATAAAGGGAATGATGTAAACTGTAATCTGTTCATTGTAGCAGAAATGAAAATGTGAAATGACCAATAATAAAAAGCACACCAAATTTTTTTTTATCGTCATATAGGCATAAGTAAACTTAAGTTTTTGAACTATGTCAGTGACTCTTAGCTTGAGTATGTTATTGCTAAAAAAGGAAGGGAAACAGATGTAGTAAAAACCAAGCTGGACTCAAATACTGCCATCTTGTGTTTGAAAAACAAACGCCTGCAAAGGTCGGACGTCAGTCAAATAAAAACAGTTTATAAAGTGACTCTGCCAATAACAGTGTATAATTCTCATGTCTGATGTTTAACACACACCTAGACCTCAAGTAAATGTTTTTTATTATGTTATTCAAAGGTTATTGGCTCTAGCCTGGACGATCTGATCCAAAAACGTGCTGAATATCAGGAGAACTGTACACGAACCCTCACGGCTACTTTTCCTGTGGGAACTGGTTAGTGAGACACAAGCAGTTAAATCAATGAATGTGTTGCAGCACTTACGTTTGTACAACCGTTTCTGCAGGAATATTTTGCAACGGAACATTCGATAAGTTTGCCTGTTGGCCACATTCATCTCCTGGGATAGTGTCCGTTCCCTGTCCTTCCTATTTACCATGGATCACAGAAGGTCAGTTATACATGTTAGAGTTTGTGTTCCAAGACATAATTTTTTATGCATTTTAAATGTAGAAATAAACTCTTTTATTAATATTAAGCAAAGTGCAAAGTCCTCAAGGCTTATTCTAACTGCTTGAAAGACTGTTTTAGGTGTCTTGTCGTTTCAGGTGCTACTGGAAGCGTGTACACGGAATGCACAGCCAACGGGATCTGGAAAACCGAGATTAATTCCAGCATTATATGGAGAAATCAGTCGGAATGCGAAAACCCTCATTTTTTTAAGTCTGAGGTGAATACCGCTGCCATACATTGCAGAACGATCTCAGTCATGCTACAATTTTTACTATAGTAAATATTTACTGTAAATATTTACCTTTTTCACTATTTTTACTCGTCCTGTGTGTGAAACAGGAGGACGAAGTATTTCGGCAGTCAGTGTTGAGAATTATCTCGATCGTGGGATATTCGCTGTCTTTTTCTTCACTTTTATTGGCTGTTCTGATTATGAGTCGCCTGAGGTAAGCCAATCATATTTTTGCTTTAATGGCTTAACAATGTTCTGTATGTTTGTGGAGCTTGTTATAATAATCGGTAAACAGACTTAAAATTACTATCATTTACTGTAATTATAACTTACTGTAATTATAACCTACTGTTTCAGTGCTTATTGCTATTGATTAATCTATAATGTAGACAATGATACCATAGACTCACTTCAGTCTTACATATTTTGTCCCATTCTAAAATGTTAAATTTAAATAACCCATTGTATTCGTCTCCAACCAATAATTCTTGTTCTTTTTTTATGTTTGGCAGGAAGTTGCACTGTGTGAGAAACTACATCCACATGAATCTCTTTGTATCGTTTATGCTCCGAGCAACAGCAGTTATTACCAAAGAGGTTGTGTTACAAGTGATGTATTCCAGCCTGCCTAATGATGAAATTGGGTGGAACGGCTACACAAAATCTGCGGTACAAAATCGACCACTTATCCTCGCATTTATTCTTGTGAAATGATCTCTGCATGCATAATCGCTCTGTGTAATTCCACGTTTTGTAAACAAGTATGCATTTCTAATATTATTCTGCAGCATTTAGAAAGGAACAATTCTTATATTGTATAGACGTATAGGCGTTCCTGTAGCAGCGCAAAGGTTGTGGGTTCGAACCCAGGCAACACAAGTACCGTTTAAAAAAAAGTATTGAATTATAAATGTAAATGTGATATCATCGTACAAGTAAATAGTATAATAACAATGTGATCATGAGGGAAATATGAACTTTTCAGATGTATCTGCTCTGCAAAGCGTCAAAGGTGTCGATGGAGTATTTTGTGGGCTGTAATTACCTCTGGCTGCTGGTTGAGGCGCTGTTTCTACACACGCTTCTCTTCACCGCGGTTCTGGCCAGGAAGAGACTTCTGAAGACCTACATGATTGTAGGATGGGGTGGGGCTTGTTCTCATTACACGCTAGATTATTTGATGTTGCTTCATATTTGTCGGTCTGCTAATGAGTTTTTTCCTTTAACCCTATTGGACAACGTTGTTTAGGTACCCCGTTGTTGTTTGTGATACCCTGGACTGTAGCCAAAACTTTGTATGAAAATAAAGAGTAAGTAATTACTGTAGGTGTATGTAATGTAGTAATGTCTGTCTGTGTCTCCCTGTCTCTCTTCATCTCTGTGTGTGTCTGTCTGTCTGTCTCTCTCTGTCTGTCTGTCTGTCTCTCTCTCTCTCTCTCTCTCTCTCTCTCTCTCTTTGTCTGTCTGTGTAATTTTAATTTGTTATTTAGATGTTTATTTTTACAGCTGTTGGTCTAATGACATCAGATGGATCTGGTGGATAATCAGAGGTCCAATAACCGTATCTGTGATCGTAAGTATCACACCTTTAAGTCATCTATGAGTTATAATAACTTCCTTCTCTAATTGTTTTCTATTGGTAACTTAAATTCAGTCTAAAAAACGTGCAGAGAGAAAAGGCATAGATGGGGTTTAACGTAAATTTTAAAGGAGTTTTATACTAGTCGCAAGCACTCAAAAGCAGCTTGAAAATTTGATCATTTCAATGCATCAAATTAGTCTTTCAAATCAGTCATGCTAATGCTTGCAACACCAAGGTAATGGGTTCGATTTCCAAGGAACATAAAATTGATATACTGTACAATTTGAATGCAGTGTTTTGAATGAAAACAAATGTTTTATGACATGATAATGCAGTCTGTCTCTTTCAGGTAATATTTTGCATTTTTCTCAAAATCATCAAACTTTTGCTGTCGAAATTAAAAGCTGACCAGATGAAGTTTACGGACTACAGATACAGGTTAGTCCCTAAGCTGTTGCTGTACAAGTGTGGCAATAGCTGATGTGCTTTTGTGGGCATCCTCTTATGCTTATTGCACTTGTAGCTTGTCACCCTGTTGTGATTGGTCACATGTTTCGGTCACAGGTTTGGAGGGACTGCCCATAGTGTCAAGTCAGATGCAGTATTGACTATTGAACATTGATAACATAGCTTTGTCTTGTAGCTTAGCCAGAGCTACGCTTGTGTTGGTTCCTCTGCTTGGGGTCCATGAGATTGTTTTCACCATAATTATTGATGAATCGGTTGAGGGGAGCAACCGCTACGCTAGGAACTTCATCAATCTAACTCTCAGCTCTTTCCAGGTGAGGGAACATCCGTTTTATCCTCAAAACTAGTAGTTTCCCGCTAGATTGAATGTCTGTAACCACCAGTTGTGTTGTTCAACAGGGTCTTTTAGTTGCAGTGCTGTACTGCTTTGCTAACGGAGAGGTAACGTTTTGCTGCAATTTGATGTATTATCATTTATTACTTGTGATTTAAAGCATCATTTATTACTTGTGATTTAATTTGTCACCAAGTGGAATTGGGAAAACAATGTTTTCAAACCACCGAAATTCCCTTTTTCACAGCAATTAACCAAAAATTGTCTTAGTTTTGTGTGTATTTTGAGACGACTTAATAGTACGTCCTAAAATACTGATAAGATTTGAAACTCGTCCTTTAGGTCCAGACTGAGCTAAAAAAAAGGTGGCAGGTGTTTCTCGTCTCCAACCGCTTTGAGGTACACAGTTGCTTCGCCGACATGCATCCCAAATATCTGTGGAAGCGTTCCCAAAAATTTCCCAGACAAACCACAGAACAGATCGACTCTAACGGGGACCACGCCCCCGCCCAGGGGCATTCAGTGCAAGTGGCCGTCCAATCAGCAGAAGACGTGACTTGTGGGCGGAGCACAGGCCTAGAATCTTCCCCGAGGAAGAGTCTGTCCAGCAATGATGGGGAAATGATGTTAGGAGAGACTGTGGAAGAGGTCGCAGAGAGTGAGTTTTAAGCATCCCACTCACGATTTTGTTACTGGCACTTTCTTGTAATTCATTTTTGTATAAAAATGTAATTAGGACATCTTACACATTAGACTTTAATCACTGTAAATGGCTTCCATTGTGTTTTTGATGCATATTTGTATAAAATTCAGCAAAAATTGTTCTGTATGTTCTTACAGTAAATTACTGTATATTGAGGATTGTTTTATTTAATGATGTGATGTTATGTGTCATTTGTAATTGAAGTTGTTTAATGTGGGAAGTTAAGTGTTTAGACGTTTGTATGAATTTTTAACCCATTTGGGAACGAAATGTAAAAACTCATTAAAATCACTTTACATTGGTGCTTAATATGAATTATTGTTTTGTATCATCATATCAATTAATCTTAAAGTGCTCTTTAGTCTGTGGCAACCTAGAGTGTTATAGTAAAGTTATGAAATATGTAAATTTGATGGGACAATCTGAATGATAACTGAACCAGATTTAGCATTTTATCTCAAACCCTGTAGCGCCATCGTGAGTCCAAAGTTTCGCTCGTGTTTCCTCATAACTGACTTATGACTCCTAAGTCCTGTAAACAAAATTCTTTTCCTTCTAAGTCCTTGGCTTATGTAGGTTCAGATACCTATGATGTCATTTTCCATCATAAATTTAGTTTCAAGAACCTAATTTTTTCCTATAAGGTGTTTGTCCAGTTTGCATGAAATTTGGTATGTATCACCCAGTCACACTCTAGACAAAATGCATCAATATTTCTGACACAGAAATTCATTTGAAAATGGACGAGACTGTATCTTGACAGAAACTTTGTTTATCATTACAGACATGACCCGAGGATACATACGCAGTTTAGTCATTGCACCACCTTTCACAGAGAGAAAGAGGCAGGTTGTGTATTTAAAGAAAACGGCACCTGCTGTGGTCTGTGTACCACATGACCAACAATATGGGATTAATGTAAGAGAATCGGTGAGACTTTGGCTCTGTGATCGACCATGTGGAATTAATCCTACACAGAAATTTGACGCATGCGCACATGCACTTTTTCCAAATTTAATATCAGCTCCACTCTGCGCTTTGAATGGATGCATTTTGGTTCTTAAAGTCGGAAGCCTTTTTTTGTAATACTTTTGTAGTCTGTCTTTCTTCTGGTTATTTGGCTGCCAATAGATGGCGCTGAAACAGTGCATTGCATTGCAACCCAATAAAGTCTGTAAATCAAGATAAATGTGGTCTTCGCTGGCACCCGAGCGGTCGCGCAAGAGAGACGTCATACATTTTCAGGTCTAGACACGCATGTCGTTTTTCAGAAATGCCCCATCTATTACATTACAGATGCGATGAACTGTTTGACTGCTGGAGATAAAATGCGTCACCACCGACCCCGTTGATTTATATCACCGTCTGGGGCCCTGCAATTTAAGTCTTGACAGAACATGCAAAGTAATGACTTAAAATAATAAATACTACAGGATAGAAACACGTAAGGATTATCACGGGAATTGAGTTTATCTGATTTACACGTGCTGTTCAAACACACAAAAGCCAGATTATACGTCACAGATAAAGATGATTGGCATTTTCATATCTCAGCTGTCACATTGAAGGTCTACTGTACGGTCAATATTCTGCTTGTCTCACCATGCAATTCATTTTGAGGGGTGATTTGTTCCTGTGGAATTTAGTTTGGTTGCCTGCATGTCACTAAAGCGTCTTTATTGCGCTATTTGTAAAAGGATGCTGAATGCAAGCGTGCGTGTATTTCTGTTTATACTTGAGAACCTGGCCATTGCAGTAGAAATATTGTCAGAGATCTTTAATTCAAGAGTTGTTTATTCGAGAAATTATGCTGCTTGCATTACAGGAATATCTTTCTGCAAGAATGCATTGTTTGTTAAGGGCCTATGACTATTTTAACATTACATTGTGAATTCAAAGTATACATCCTTTTATATAAGTACTTGTATTCCCTGGGCTCGAACGCACAACCTTTGCGATATGCACAACCATTGTGCAATGCTCTACCTGTTGCACTACAGGAAAGCTTAACTTATGCTGCCAACCAGCCATTATTTTTGTCCGCCATTATATCTTGTTTATTGTGAATGATTTGACGTGTTTATATTTAAAACTATTAAACTAATAGTAATATCATAAAATCAGACTAATATCAGAAACATTTTTATAAACTAATACTAACTAATAACTTTAACTAATACTTTGATACTATTTTCCGCCTGAATAAACTGTCAGGTGACAGGTATGAGGTGGAAAATGGCATAAATTTAGACATAACGGGCTTAAAACAGGGGCGCATAACAGGGGCTTAAAAGTGCATCACAGCACTTCAATGTTATCTCTTGACAGCGGCTTGCGAGTGCAATGCAGTGCAGTGCACAGGTGAATTAGATCAGCGCTTGTGTTTAGAGGAGTACATTGGCATTGCTGCTCTAAAAATGTAGGTTATCATTTAATATGGACCATGCCCAAACAAAAGTGCCATTCACTTAGAGATGGCAGGAATCCAGGGAGTTATTTTAGCTGTTGTGCTGTCTCTCCCTGCACGTACAATAGAATATACTGCGTCCCTGTCAGATCGCCGCACCGTTTTTTTGGGTAGTTTAATTTACGCAGCAGTCATTTAACGCCATGCGTTGAATTTCAGAGCAACTGGCAACTCTTGTAGGAGCGAATGCGGATGATAGGTTAATGAAAAAAGAGGAATATAGCTTTCCAGTCATAAATCTCTTGAGTACATCACTGAATAAACACACACATACACACACACACAGTGAGTATATCCAGACATGTGTGCGATACGTCAAGCCAATGCTAACTTGGGAGAGGCAGGTCAGATTCTATGAACTTGTGACCTGGGTAAGACTTTATACCCAATAATACTAACTTGGTCCAAAAACACTGAGACCACATAATAAATCTGAGGTACTATTTTTTTTTAACCTGGAACTAAAAGTTCTAGGATTTTGTTAGACAGAAATGATGACGCATTAAGTATATTTAAGATTTTGGACTGTTAACCCCTTTGTTAACCCCCTGTTAACATTTCTTTGCTCAACAAATCTCACAAGAATAGGGTTGGTTGAAATGTTCGGCGTTTACATTTTCAAGTCAGTTTAAGTGCAAGCTGTCAGTGAAGCAAAATGAGAATTTAAACCCAACAACTAGAAAATTCTGTGCATTTTGTTTTACTCTGATTGTTTTATGTAATTGTACAAAGTCACACTTTTACTTCTAAAGATCAGCCTTGGACTTTTAAATAAACATACTGAGTTTGAATGCATGGTATTAGTGCGCTTCCATTCGGCGTGTTTCCTGTCTGTGGATATCAGATAAAATCCACTCAACTTTATCATCAAATCTATCATCAGATTTATTCAGAACTCGTGCTGCAGGCTGGGGCAAAAATTGTCATTCATTTCTGTAACAGACCGCAAGGTAGTCATATTTTCCACTTTGAGGAGTGATTCCTCAGGCTACGTCTTTGTGTTGCGTCTTTAAAACCTGAATATCTTTGACATTTTTCCATGTCTAAGATAAATACGTCTGATGACTTTTGCTGTTGCCTTTTTGTCAGCTCTCATAAGCCCCATGACATTTTTTACAATAAGACTTATCAAATAATACTTATGCACTTATACGCCTGCTTGTAACCACTAAAAATTAGGCAATTTTTCATGACTGGGCAAGAAAACGGCTCATATTGGTTCAAATTGCTATTGCTAAACACATTTGTTATGTGTAGCATTTCACAACAACAACAACAATTGCAACTTGCTAATTGCTGTACGCTAGTCTAGGAAAACTAGCACCACGCTTGTAAGACTGTTGCTTTTTTTCAGTTGATCTGTCGTTACTTCATTTGCAAGTCGTTTTGGATAAAAGCTAAATGCATAAATGTAAATGTAATGTTTTATAAACATTAGGTGTGTTTCCTGGGATTCGAACCCTCAACCTTGGTAGTGGCACCGCAACACCATCAGCTGAGCTACAGAGAGCTACGGAGAAACCTAACCTGTGTACAGCAGGGTGGCCCGTTGACAGTGGGTGGTGGTGAATGGGTGGAGAGGTGGAGAGCGTGTCTGGATGTTATCTCTTTGTGCCAAAGTTCCCTCCCCCTAAGTGTGTGTGTGTGTGCGTGAGATAGTGTGTGTGTTTGCTCTGGGGAGCCTCAGCGTCAGGTAACAGATGCCTCACTTCCTCAGACGTGGAGGAGAGTGCAGGATGGAGCGAGTGTTGCACTGAGGATGGAGAAGAAAGTGTGCGTGATCCAAACTGACTTCCGTCAGTATCGTCCAATCATCATCCACCGGACGGCATTGGTAAGAAACAGCTATTTCGTTTGTTGTGTGTATTTGTTGTTGTTATTTATACACACACACACACACACACACACACCTTTGTATCCGCATGCTGTGGATTGGGGTCTACATTTGTCTCCCAGGTAACAACAAACTCTTTCCCACTGTTGTAAAAGTGCAACAGACTGTTTACTTTGAACCAGAGGGATTTGACAAAAACTGAGTAACAGCAAACTCCAGCGTCCCCCTCAGGAATGCAAACAAAGCAACGTCAGAAACTTCTGCTGGGTTAGCAAAGCCTACAATCTAGCCTCTTAATCGGCTAGTAGCTTGTAATGCCACTATTTGTAAACGTTCATTACTAAGGAGGATGATAGCTTGTGCTTCAAGTTTTTGGACGGCTGTACCGCCGTCATTGTTGTTCTTAAATGACACCTTCAGTTTTGTTATCTGGGTCAAACGTTTGTCATGGAAAACGTGAGAGGCCTCTGCAGCACAAATGCATTAGGAATTGCACTATAAGAATTAGACTATAAGAGAGTTCCTGACAGAATTTTGATTGCGGAAGAGACGCATTGTAAATACAGAGAGGATTATGGGTAATTTATGGCTGAAAGGTTTAGCGAATATGCGAGACTTGCAAGCATTTTACATTCAAGTTTATTACATTTGTGAATTATATCTGTTTTTACAAAACGGTATACAAAATATGATAAAAGCAAATATTAAATTACATTATATATTTTATATATTATAGTTTATATAAAGTATGTAAACTCTGTCTTTACAGAGAAATATCTCTCTATCTCTGTCTCTCTCTCGCTCTTTAGAGAGAAACCGCTCTCTCTTTAGAGAAATCTCTATCTTTAGAGAGAAATCTCTCTCTCTCTCTCTCCCTATCTCTGTCTATCTATTACATAAACTAATAATACATTTTAACTTGATGTTTTTGGAAAATGGTAAAGAGAAAGATGGCTACAATTGCCAAACAGCTGTTAAAGGGCTTGAAGTCTCTCTCTCGCTCTCTCGCTCTCGCTCGCTCGCTCTGTCACCTCTATGTAGAGTTGGAATGCAGTGTTGGGGAACAAATTTATTTGGAAAACCGCTGCTCATGATGTGGGCCTTGAACAATTGACTATGAAGGCAGGAATGTGCAGAACTATTTGCCAGAGGGACAGTGTTTAATTTATCCACACACAGATAGAAATATTCAAGGTACTACGGCTAACAAAGCAATTCGCTAATTTGTGTGTTTTGACATTGTGTGTTAAAACTGATATTTCCTCCGCTCTCAAGTCGAAACTTGAAAACTTAAGTCTTATACTTAAGGTCTTAGAGGCGTATACATAGTTCAACACAATTATTTAAAGAGCATTTCCCATAAATACATTTGCTGACTCTAAATGCATGTTTCTAGGGCCTAAGTTATAATAAAAAAGTACCTATTTTGGCCTCGGGGAGCGTAATGTACAGCTGCTAAATGCACATTGATAATCTAACTGAAGTGTGTGGATTTTGCAGTCATAAATCACACGTCTACAAATTATACATAGTTTTTTCTGCAGGTAAGATCGGCATCATTATATTTAATGACGGACATTTTTTTATAGGCACAGTTTGGCTCAAACATGATTTTTGTTCTGAAGAGTTTTAATTGTGTTTTGGAAAATCAGTTCACGTCTGGTAAAATAACTGCACGTCGATGCGAAATTGAGTTTGACATCACGTCATAAACTCTCATATTGATACATATGTGCCTTTCATCAGACCACGAAGACAAGCAAATGTTTTCACAACAGCAGATTAATGTTGCTAAAAAAATTATCTTTGTACCATTGACAAAATGATAAACATTGTCATACATAGTTGATTTTATAATCCTCAAAATATTACTGAAAATATTATTTTTTTCCAGTAATTTTCCTGCAATTTTCCTATAATTTTCTTGTATTTTTCCTGTATATTTCTTGGTACATTTACAACCCCACTGGGTCATTTTTTTTGTTTATATATGGAGATAAATGTCTAGTTCATATCCAGCCCATGAGTTCTGCCTCTGTTGTGGGAGTCAAGTACAGCTAAGCTACTGTTTGTTTTTGCTAATAGCCAGAATGGTTATTTATGCAGTAACATTTTACCTGTAGCCATTGTAAACATGTCATTGACTGACAAAGACAAGAACCAGGTACATCTTCTCTCGTAAACTTGTCGAGCAGACATACAATATTTCCATAACTTCCCATAACACCCATAGAAGTGTTTTATTGCCTGGTACAGAATTGCATCAACTTTAAAATGCAGAACCATTTACACAGCACAACTAAGACCTGTGACCTTTTATGTTTAATGGTTATGCAATGATATTTGCATAATTGTATCTTAGAATCTTTCTCCTCCGATCAGACGCTTTCTAAGGCTGTGACATAATTAAAGCCTTGTGGCTATTTAACAATATAGGCCTTGAAATATCCCATGCAAACTTCATGTGTCAGTAAGGAACACGTCAACATGGGACATATAAGCCATTTAAAGAGGCCTTTATAAAGGCAAAAAAAGCCCTTTAAGAACTTCAGCAATCTTTTTTTGCAGTCATGTACGTACTGTCTACTGTCACAATGAATAACGCATGATCGCTTTAACAGACGGCCCCTCTTTTTTCCCCTGTATAACTATTTACGGCAGTTCTGTTACTGTTTTCTCCTGGTTTTTATCTGAAGCCATTAACCTAGCGGCTAGTGTGGGTATTTGATCCAGGAGTGAAACAATATCGGTGAAATCCGGATTATTGTCAAATAGGCCAAACAGCGCAGAAGTGGAAGGCTGTGTGTGTGTGTGTGTGTGAGAGTGTGTGTGAGAGTGTGTGTGAGAGTGTGTGTGTGTGTGAGTGAGTGTGTGTGAGTGAGTGTGTGTGAGGGAGTGTGTGTGTGTGTGTGTGTGATATTACAGACTGAGGGAAACACACACTGGAGGGGGGAGTGTGTGTGAGTGTATGTGTGTTTGGGTGTTATTACAGACTGAGGGAAACTAAATTTCTCCACTGCTCAGGTTGATAGACTCCAATTCAGTGTTGAGGCAGGAATGAGGGAGAGAGAAGAAATGAAGAAAGCTACTGAGCAGGCGGACCGGCTTTTGTCCCGGGTTCGACAGCTGGAGGGGGAGAACGCAGAGCTGTGCAAGGAAAAAAATGACGTTTTTATCAAGATGCATGCAGTAAGTCCATTGACGATTTTTACTTGGTAGCACTGAGGCAATTCTCCATTAAAGGGCATTTGTGTATAATATGCATATTTTTTAGCTAGTTGCTAAAGCTGTAAATTTGGACATAACTTATTCAATTTTACCACCAAATAAAGTTTCACATACAGTGTGGTCCAAATGTTTAGGTCGATAGTGAAAATGTGTCATTTGTAAAATAAATACACCTTTTCGGCATAACAATGTAGAGTTAAAATTTGACCTGGAAAAATACACAGGGTGGATGGAAAATGTCTGGAATGCTGTCTTTTGCTTTAAAGTCTGCACAGATTCAACCTTGCATGATCCGTGTTATCCCAGCATGATTTGAGAACGTTCCAAAACACATCTTGCATGCTTAGAACTGTAGAAACATATGGCCTTTTGTTAGCATGAGATTAATAAGGTCACATTTATCCGTGACCTATCTGATAAGTGGCTTTTAATAGTGCATTTCTTTTTTTTCAATTTGTAAATTTCTAAAATGTTCCCAGGTCTCAAATTTTGGACCACACGTGTATATATACACTTACCTCTGCTGGTTTGTTGTAACCATTTATTACTCGGCAGGAAGTCCGTTTACGGTACATAATAACACACTCTCGTAGATGGAGTCATTTGGAAAATGTGCAATATCCACCTTCTGTAAATTGACACTTTCTTTTCGACTGTTTTTATTAGAACGTCGACTGAGCTGAAATATTTTACAGTGAAGTCTGTCTCTGTTTAATTGAGCCGAAACTCTTACCTCAGGCATTATAAAGATGAAGTTTGTGTTTTAACAGGGCTACAGTGACTCCTGGCAGCCACTGAGCAATATTATTGTGCTACAGATCTTGTGTCGCCCATAGGATTAATATATAGCATAATAATAGTCTTCCTATGAAAGTAAGGCAGGAATTTTGGTGTTATCATTATGCAGAAATGCCACAGCACAACTAGGTCGTGATACCTGCTCTTTTATAATCTTGTCAGGTCCAATATATGATGCTTTAAAAAATCATACTACAAAAGTTGAATTAGAACAGCAATTTGTATCTAAGCATGGCTTTGTTTTGTCATTTCATTATGTAAACGGCTTATTTATTTTGGTCATTTCTATTTGTATCATAGCCAAATTTACACGCACTTGACACAGACTTGACCAACAAGGTTACGCTACGTGACAAGAAAATTGTCCGTATTTAAATGCGAAAATGTGATACGAAAGACTTAATCACACGTTACTGTCCATCAGTGTGTATACACAATCTCTCTATTTACTTAGTACCGTCACTCGCAAGTTGCAAAGCAGAGGTAAATGGTTAAAATCGTACCTCCGTAATCCCTGCTGTCCCCGTTCGTGTTCTGAAAGGGGCGTGGCTTTGGAGAGCAATTTGGTTGGACGGTGGGCACACTGTCACTAATACCACTTTATTAAGGTTGTGTGGAGCCCATCATTTGTGACCTGGAATCAGGAGACATCGCAGAAAACTTTCCAGTGTAGCTCAGGTTAAATGTAATTGCATATAATTTGCTAAACGTTTGTCAAACGTTTTATTACTGCAGAGATTATTAAGTACAAGTGCAAAGACTGAAAGCACAAGTTAATTCTAAATACATGTGTGCATTTGTCGTTTAATTCAAGAGTGCAGTGTAAGTATTGTAGTATTTGATGCATGTTGTGTTTAGTCCATTTATAATTATTCATGCATAAACAATTAATGCATCCTAATAATTCCAGATATACAGTATGCTTAAATGATTATTACTAGAATTATTGATTATTTTTGGAATATGCCCTTTAAATCAGTCCTGCTCAGTTAATACACGGGTCATTTTGGGTCACAGTATTATCTGTCAGTATTAAGGGTTCTTTAGCGACTGGGCAGATGTGTGTGTGTGTGTGTGTGTGTGCATATATATGTGCAAACCACTGTATGGCCACTTAGTGGTTTTAATTTCAAATTCTATCAGCAATCCAGTCACATATATAGTATCAGTGGTGCAACAGCGGTTTCGTATTGTGCTGAATATGACATCAGGAGATTACTGAATTTTCCTGCACCTCGCTTCACAGCAGAAATATGGCATTTCTGAGTCAAATATCTGCCAGGTCAGAACACACAGTATCATTTTTCACACAAGTTGATGAAACAGAGACAGATAGCGTTCAGAGTTTTGTCTTCAAGGGTGTTTTTTTGGACAGCGGTCAGAGTTTTTGATGTGCAGGACTAATTCTTTGACACAAACTGGAAACCAGTGGGGACAATGCTAATAAAGTGGGTGTACTGTATCTCATGTCAGGTGTTTATGAATCGTGAAAGCATTTGACCCAGTATATTATTCTGGCAGATCTTGTATATTTCCAGTACACTTGGAAAATAAATCCCTTTCTGCTTTCAACTTTGATTTATTCTCATAAGGAATTTCTCTCTTTACTGTAATTATACCAGATTTACATTTAACACAACCATAATTCATCTGTCCTCGGCTTTGAGGTCCGAACTATTGATTGCTAGTTAGATAATAACAGGTCTTATAAAATTATTAGCTTACATTATTCAAAGCTGCTGTTCAGAAGGCTGCAAGACTCATATTATTAGCGTCAAATTTAGCATTTTTTAATAGCGCTGAAATTTTTGTGGCATGCAGGACTTGGGTAACAAAAGGGTGAGTGAACGATGACAGAATTTTAATTTTTGAGTGGAAAATATTTTATAGCAATTTCCACTATGGCATAAAGTCCAGCTAACTGGCTGTTTGTTCTCTTAGCCAACTAACTGGAATCCGTTGATCCACAATTACTTAGTTTTGACCAAGTTGAGTACAAATCGTACAAAGTGTAAGACTTTTTTTTTTAACATCAGACTTTTGATATTTTCCCGCATTTTTACTGCAATTTCTTTTCTTTTTTCCCCATAAGTTTCAGTTTTAGCACTATAAAAATGTGATAAAAAGTGCTGAGAACACTTTCTGCTGTCTAATAATTGGTCATTTGAAATAAATGGAAAACTCTTTTCCAGAAACAGTCGGTTGCCCTACTTAAGCTTGTGGAAAAACATTAAGGCCTAGAGTTTCTAAGGCCCAAGGCTGTATTTATGAGGGCACATTACTTATTTTCAAAGTTTGGTGATTGGAGATAGAGGAAAGTGTAATTCGCAACTTATGTTTGCGGAACGCCGTCCAATGAAACGCTTTTATATAGCTGTTAAATGCCCATTATCAGTCATTAGCCAATCACGTTTAAGAATAAGAATCCATTTTGTCTAGTAAAGTAATTGAAAGCAGATTATGATATAAGCACGATTTTTACAGCCATGCAGTAAAACGCAACATAAACATCTATTTTCTGATGTTTTATTGCTTTGAGTAAAAGCAACAATCTAACTTTTTTAAATGCATAGTAAATGAAAGTAAAATATGCAGATCAATGCGTTTCATATGGTAGAAATATCAAAGGTCATTACATTGCATAGTAAAAATGTATATATAGAAAATGTACTATACAACTGTACACAGAACAAGTGTGTTAGCCATCTTACGACATCATCAAGCACATCATTAAGCTATCTATCTCTCGCTCTCCCTGTCTCTCTCGCTCTTTCACTCTGTCACTTTGTAGGTTTCTCTGTAGGTCTCTCTCTCTCTCTCTCTCTCTCTCTCTCTCTCTGTATGTATGTCTCTCTATCCATCCATTCTATGGATTTGAATTCATAATAAAACAAAACTAGCTACAGTAATATTACATCATGACTGATATTTTGTACAACCGCTAAGCCAGGACTGTCCTTGCCAAGACCGTTTATAATCCTGGGAATGTCTCGGAATGTTTTGACTGACCAATCAGAATCCAATATTCCAGACAGCCGTATGGTCAAGCTTTTTAATTATTTGTTTGGATTTTACGGCCATCAGCAATATCCAAATATTTAAACCAATAAAGACCTTAATCTCTGTTGTTTATGAAGGAAAGTGGTCAGTGTTTGTGCCTCTGTGTCATCTGTGTGGGTTCGTTGCCATTCAGTTTCATTTCAGTGTTGACATCATCTGTTCACCGAGTAAAATGACCACCATTATTTTGTCTGAATATTTAAAACTTGAATCTCAGCCAGCGCACACTGTGGGTGTTAAGGCATAAAATGCTATGAAATGGCATATGAAAACCTCTAACAGAGTAAGTTTGCCGTGTTAACCTTTCTATTCAGATTAAATAAGATTTCCCCTCACCTGTTCAGATATCTCTTACATCTGCCAGTTTTTGTGATTTTTTTTTTTTAACCTCTTGCAGATGTTAACCGTTGACGTCCAACCCGACTGTTTTGTCTGGTGATGCGTGTAGAAAATAAATGACGAAATGATTTTTTTACAGAGATTACAATAACATCTTTGTTCCCCCGACACACAGAGACGTTTTCCAGACTGTGGGTGTAAATTCTTCAATTAAATAAATGGGCGAGTCTGTGTCGCTTCACAGAGTTTTTGACTCGATTTGTTGAATAATACGAACATTCTTGTTGCGTTCTTGTTGACGTACAACAAAGGCAATGTAGACTTGGCTACCAAACTTCAGGGACATCAGGGAATTATCTTTCAGACAAGGGCAGGAGTTCTGTCAGAGTGGTTATATACATTAAACAGCTGTACAGTTAACCAGGTATTTGCTTAAAAGATTGAGGACGGAGAAGAACAGAGTGAGGGAGGAGACAGGAAAGAATTGTTAGTATTTGTCAGGGGCAACACAGGTAGAGTCCTTGAGACACTCTGAGGACACGATGGGTTCCTGTGAGCGACAAGCCGAATCCGAGCATGAGGACTTGGACTGGGATAGCTTCACAGTTCCCCTCCCGCTTCATCAGGTAACATGTATGTGTCCAAAATCTTTGGACATTCCCCTGACAGATTTAGGCATTGGATTGTTTGATTCCAGAGTAACACAGTGATAAACCTGTACCTTGAATGCAATGTATATGTGGTGACAAAGGAGTCTGTCATATCAATACATATAAATTGGTGTTGGCCATTGGCGTGATATATTGACGATTAAATATGACACACTAAAACACTTTTGTTGTTAAAGATGTGCAATTTTGCAAAAATGCCTTGATGTTAACTAGTTTGTTTAAAAAATGTGAATTTGAACGCTTGCCTGTCGATTGCATGAAATGGCTACTATGATGTTATCTTATTAGAGCATTGCTAAGTGTTCTGAGAGTTGCTGTGTGGCTAACATGGCATTGCTAGTTTTTATTTAGTGGTCCAGGCAAAATCTCAGTTTCCATAGTAACTCTAATCTCTTCATTCCCCTATAGAGCAACGAGACCTAACAGAAAGCAAATGAAAACTTCTGGGTTAGTCTATTGCAACTCAGATACTTTAGCTAGCCAACTTTTGTCGTATCAATTTCTATTTTTTCTTAATCATTTTAGAATTAACGCCTTAAATGGACTTTTTTTTTAAACGAAACCCTGCTGAGAACTGGCTGTGATAAAGCGAGTAGTAATATTTTTTTTCCAGTAATAACACAAAGTGATGCTTACCTCACTAATTTTAGTTTCCAAAAACAGTTTGAAATGCTTACTTTATCTTTCATAGGCTGGCCAAACAGCCCCAATTCAAGCCATTGGTTGATATAATATCTGTTCTGCAAGGTTGTGAAACGTTAATATCAATGTTTTTAAAAGCCATAGTTCTGGATACTTCTGTGTTGCTAATAAGACAAACATGAACTAGCGTGGCCACTTATCAGGGAGATTGAATTCGGAGCAGTAAAGGGACATTTATGGAAACGGACCCGGTGCCACAAGGACCAAAATATTTGTGTGTTTGGCTTGTAACGGATATTTTAGCGATGATGGCAAATATCTAACTAAAGCATAAACGTTTTCTGAGGAGAGTTTATAAGGCAGTAACTAAAAGAGTTGGTTCAGAGCTGGATTGTCCTGTTGAGACTAGTTTGACAAACGATCCGGTTCATTCCAGAACCGGCTCATCAGGGGACGTCAACATAGTCCTTATTATTTTAGAAGCACAGGACAGTTGCAAACATCTCAGTTGCTGAATGTTTTCTTCTGAGACTTTTCTCCAACCTCTTCCGACCTTCCCTGAGGCACCCATGCAGTGTGACAAGAAGGGGCGATCAACTAGCCTCACCTTCTCTCTCTCCTCTCCTGGTTCTATCTCACCGGAGCAGGAACAGGAGGAACAAGAGCAGCGATGCGTGCAGTTGGTCCAGGCGAGGCGGGAACTGGAGGCCCAGGTGGCAGGGCTGGAGGAGCGACTGGAGGAAGAGGAGGGGGCCTCCGCTCAGCTGGTCTCCCAACGTCAGAGGCTTGAGTCCGAGTGCTGCAGTCTGAGACGAGACCTGGAGGAGCTGGAGAACACGCTGAGTTCAGTGGAGAAAGACAAGCTGGTAGGAGATCCTCACATATGGTTCATTCTTATAGTCTCTATATCTTGGTGTTAGAAAGCATAAGATAAACGTATTACATTTAACTTGTGTTGTTACGTCTTATTTTTAATAATTAAATATTGTATATTTGTATTTTTAGACAAATGTTACAAAAAAAGTTACTGTTTTTAATACATATAAATGTTACTTACTGCATTTTGCCACTTATGTCACTTATGAAATAAGATAAAGACTTTCTGACATGTGCCATCAGGAAGTATTTGTGATAGATTGTGTTGTATCTAAAAGCTACAATAGATGTTGTATCTGCGCATATTTTTCCTGACAGCAAGTTTATCACAAGACCAGATCTGCAAGTTTGTAGTGCTTTTGTAAACCTTAAAACTTGTTGGTTTTAAAGGCAGAGTAGGTGAAACATTGTTTTGCTATGCTGTTATCACCAAGCGGTCTAAATACATTTATATAAATAGACAGGGCAACCTATCACTGCATTCGAAACCAGGGCAATGATTGGACCAATATTTTATGGTACTATTCTTTGGTTCCACAGAGGTGTATGTCTGTTGAAGACACAGTACCATAAAATAATGGGCCAATCATTGCCCTGGTTCCGAATGCAGTGATAGGTTGTCCTGTCCACCTGTCAAACTATGTATGTGTTCGTGTGTGAAAGAAGGTGTGGCTTTTTGATGTATTCTTATCCTTTCAAAGCAACTTTGCTTTGCCTCATGTTTAAGTGTAAGCCATTTTACAATTAACATTTAAAACAAAATTTAATTGTGTGGCATGATAAAGAAATAGTTACCTTAACTGCACTTTACAAAGCAGTGCTGGCTCGAAAGTGACTTTCAAGTGAGGCTAGGTGTGCTGCCTTCCAATTACAGCTTGCACTCCGTAATTTTTCCAATTACGTTTTTGACTCATCTCTCAGCAACTTACAGTAAACGCAGATGTTCGGGGTTCTTTGTTCGCTCGCAGATGGTGCCGTGATCTGCTCTTTCTATATTAGATTTGCTTCGAGTTCATTTTGGGAGCGAAATGACAGCTGTGGTATTCGAATGAAAGCATTTAAGAAGTTTCTCCACCCCTCCGCAAGAACTTCTGGCTTGCATCTGCTCCTCAAAGCTCGGACAGGTCCACACACACGCAAACACACGTTAGCCGCTCAAGTCACCTTGAAACAAGATCACTTCCGCCATGTGACGGCGGTGATTTTATCAATTCTATGTATGTAAAGGTGTTGATGTTCCACCTGAACTCGTTCTAGCTATCTGACTCCACCGTGAAGAAGCTCTCAGAGGAACTTCTCCAGAAGAACATACTGGTCCAGAAGCTTCAGAAGGACAAGGAGCACCTGGTGGAGTTAAACCAGGTAGGACTTGCATTCCCTGCATGCATTTATTTATGTACCGGAATGTTACCAACAGTAGCGGGATTGTCCCGGCGGTGATGCTCGGCAGATGTTGGACAGTTTTGACTTATGGTTTCCAAGATGCTGTGGTTTAAAGGTCAGTCACGAGTCAAGGTAAATAGCGCCATCACCACGGGTTGGGCTCCTGCATGGGGCCAATCTGGAAGTCGTTGTGGGTGTTGTTAACAAATTCACATCCACTTTAGGCCCACAAAGTAATTTCCTACTTTAATCTGGAAAGCAGCTTAGAAGACTGAGGTCACCGCTGTGATTATTTCTGAAATGTGATTTGAGCCCTTGAAAAATGTTTCCCCCAAAATGGTTCGGTAATGAGTTACAGCGGAGTACATCTCTGAAATTTGAATCAAAACGTTGCGCTACAGAATTCACAGTGTGTGACATTAAATACTGTATACGCCACATATTATGTAGTTTTTTTGTCACGTTTTGCAAAATGCATGTCGTGAAATAAACTATTTGTTTATTTTATAGACGTTTAAGGTAACTTGGAACAAATGATCGCACTTACTTGACTAGTAACGTGTTACTCTAGATTTTTGTAGAAAACGATTTTAGTTTGTAGGCACTATAAATTACTACTTTAAGGAATAATTGGTGGTCATGAGATTGATTCCAAGGAAACTTAAAAACGCCACACACACACACATACACACTCTACCAGCAGTGTCTACTAACATAAGCCAGATGTTTAACAGTAGCAGATTTCTCTGTGGTAATCTTTGCCTGTGATTCACTTCCTGTGGCATTATTCTCCTGCCTGCCCTCAGCACAGATGTCAATACCAGGGTCTGACAGATAACTGAGCTCTTCAGGGGTATAAAAACTAGCATTAAGACTGCTTAGCATGCTTTACGTTAGAGCATATTTTCTTTCAGAAATATGCTTTTCATGGTCAGATACGATTAAGCCATCATGCGGCAGATTTCCTCAGACATCTTTTGTGATCGGGAAAATCAAACAATCCCAGCTGGGGATCAAAGATGGCCGCCAGTCTGATGTGAGCGAATATTGGACAAAGATTTATCACCACATCTGCTCGGCAGACTCAGAAGTCTGTGTTTTATTTTCGCAGCAGGCCATCGATGACTTGCAGTGCGAGGAAGACAAGGTGAATCTCCTGACCAAAGAGAAAGCCAAGCTGAAACTGAGGGCAGAAGATGTGAGTAGAGTTAAGTTCTGCAGCCCAAACTACCGTTAGAAATGTTTGGAATTAAGGTTTTGACATTAGCTTTGTAATAGACTTGAAAATATCTCTGCTTGATATCGACTGTGTTGTCCCAGCTGGAGTATCTACTGGAACAAGAGAAAAAACAAAGGACAGACTTGGAGAAGAACAGGAGAAAGCTGGAAGGGGACAGTAAAAACACGATGGACAACCTGACTGAGATGGGCAGGATGAGGGCCAGCCTGGAGGATGTGATCAAAAAGTGAGTTTATATGAAATCACTGAAACATAAGTTAATAGGATATTGAAAGGAAACTGTTATGTGACAATTGATGTTATAAGATTACTGATACGTTTTGTAAAAATAGACATATAATTTATATAATAGTTACAGTTTATCTTTCATCAGTGGTGCATTAATTTTCAGTTTTTCTGTTTGACATAGTTTTAAAAAAAGCTGTTTGAAAAATATTACATGCTGTCACGCAAGCTTTACATTTTTTGTGTGAAAGTTTCAAAATGTTTTTGCCAAGGTGATCTGTGATTGTTATCATGTTGTGATATTTGAATTTGGTGAAATTTAATGAACAGTAATAATTTTATCATTTCAAAGTGACCTTTTTTTAGAGACACCAATATATATATTTTTTAAATAAAGTTTTGCCTATCTCTGCAATGGTTTGATTTTTAGATATCAGAGCAAGTTAAAGACCTGTTTCTTGAAGACAATTTGCCATTTGGTTCAAATTTGTCTTTCAAGTCTTTTAAATGAAACTAAATACAGTATAACAAGCATATAAGTCCATAACTCATAGACCCTATATAGAAACATTTATACAGTAACCCATTTAAATGACTGATCTTCTCAACAGTTTACAGTTTCGGTCTGGGAAACATTTGATGTCTCCAAGCACAGTTCAGAAAATACATTTATTGAGATGTGGAGTCTTCTTGGAAGCTATAAAATGATATTTTCTTAAAGCACCATTATCTTAACTTTGAGGAGTTAAAGGCCTACCGGGTCCTAAACTGTTTAGGCTTGTTAACTGTTAGGCTGTTTAGGCTCAACATAAAGCAAAAAGCAAACCCAGCTGTTTCTTGGAGGCTGTAGTAAGAAGGAAAAAAACAGGAAGCTGTCATAAATATCCCTTCTTCCTTCCTTCATATTTCAACATTCGAGTAATGACAGAAAGTTAAAACAAAAACATAAGCCACGCAAACTCAATCGTCAAGTTCTTGTATTGATGTGCTTGAAGTTGACTGGCATTTTTAATAAGCCGAGACGTAGGTTGATGCTTATCAGGCAGGTCTTGCGAACCACGCCTGCAAAATTAGCCCCGTCACTCTATTTCTCACACTATCTCTCTCCGTCTGTCTTCTGTCAGGAAAGATATGGAGATAAGCACCACCAGCGGCAAGCTGGAGGCTGAGGAAACGCTGAACGCGGGACTGCAGAGGAAAAATAAGGAGTTCCAGGTGAGGCCTTCTGGGAGAGCCGAGGAGCATTCCTGTCTTTCAGCGCTGTGGGGGTCCACGGCTCTGATTTGTGAGCCTGGAGTTCTCCCAGCTCAGAGATGACAAAAACATACCTCAGGAGTACAAGAACCGATAACGATCTCTCTAAAGAGTGAAAGAAGGTTCTGGTTGTAACCTCAGAAGGAGTCTTGAAGGTAAGGTCTTTGTGACCTTTGTTCTGCCACTTGTTTGCATGGGACTCGCTTGTTGAGCAGAAAGACAGGAAGACAGCTGAGTGAGGTGTCTGAAAAGCCAAAAGGAAAAGATCATGTTGGAGGTATGTCAAAACTGTTAAAAGCGATGTTAGTTTAACCTCCGTCACTTCGGCTACATGACACGTAGGTGCGAAACTCTCCAAAGATCCGCCCCTGCCGTGTGTTTTCCCACTTTTTCCAGTTTTGTGTCATGGAAAAAACATGATCGCATGTTCCCTTTTTAATTAAGTCATACAATGGCAAGAGCAGCCACAGGGTCTAACAGGTGGTTAAATGATTTTGAAAAGATCATTTCATTAAGTCCATGTCATGCCATATTTTGACATTTTTATTGGGGTTGGTTGTGATGACACACCTTGACAAACTCGGGACAACCACAAAAATGGCCGCCAAGTGCATTTACTTGCCCTTAAGGGGCTTTGGTCACGCCTTATAAGACCTTATAAGAGCTATAAACAAAGTATGGTGTAAGTAAAGTCAACTCACTCCAGTCAGATTTTAGACACTTCTGGGCAAATACGTTTTTGAAAACATTTCCTGAAACCTTCACAAGAATAATAGAAAACACGAGACAGACTTTTGGACTGATTGTGTACAGCGCTCCTCCAACACCCGGGTTCCTCAGACGATCTTCAAGCTTGTTTAGAGAACACAGAGGGTCTTTGTCTGTCCGACTTGCCATAAAGAAAGTTGAAATATGAGCCGTGTGTGTTGGTAGAGTGGACATGTTTTCACGTTCAGCCAGGGCATTGACTGTATCACACAATGCTTTCTTTATGAGTTCGCCTGCCCATTAATTACAACCCAGGTGGAGACAATGACAAATTGGACATGTCTACTGAGGAGGCAACTGCAAGATTAAGTTATTGGGTGAACTCAGGTGAAGTTTCTTTGCGTACTGCTTGGTGATTCATTCATTTACTGTTTAAGAAACGCTAAGCAACGCAAGACATGGTGGCTTTCACCTGCAATACAATAAAATGGATCAGTCACGTTATTGTGAGAAAATACTGTAACAACAGAGTGATACATTGCTCACATTTGTTATGTTATGGTTGGGCCGGCACTCAAAGAATCTGGTTTGTTCTGTAAATTAGCATGTCATCTGTTAAACAAAGAGAAAAACTCCTTATAAACTGTCAAATAAATTAGTTACATCATTGTTCACATCAAGTTACGCTGGTCACATTCTAGCAATTGTTAGTGAACTGCTTCGCTTTTTAAACAGATAAGAGTTTTAAAGGTCTGTAGGTACAACGAGGTTGGCCTGAATTCAGATTGATGATCCTGGATGTAATTCATTTAAAGGAACAGTTCACCCCAAACTGAAGGTGTTGTGTTGTGATGAACCATGTAGTCATGTGACGCCTGAGAACCAATCAGATTCTGGGTTATCCATGTGTCGCTGGCGTTCCACCGTGTTCAGTTTAGACTTTCATGTAGATGTTTACATTCCAACACTCCGTATCAGGTGCTAAATGCGCTCCAAATAGCAATAATGTTCTTTAAGAAATGTATTGTTTTGCTTTAGAAGATATTTAAACACCCTGTCCTGAGGATGACTATTTTAGGGGCGAGGATTAATTTTAGGGGGAACTATTTATCAACCAAAATAACCAAATTACAAATAACCAGTTGTTTACCCACAACCTATGGGTAAATTTTAAATGGTCATATATAAAGAAAGAAAATCTGAAAATAATATTTTGCTTCAAACCGAATAATTTCACAAAAAGTTAATGTCAAGGTACGTTTTCAGGCTAGTTGGTTGTTAATGTAATTATCATAATGTAAAATCCAGTTTTCACGAGGTCCAGGTTCGCAAGAGTTCCTCACCGTTCTGAGGTGTGTGTGTGTGAAGGTCTTTGCTTAGTGAGTGTAAAGGGGGTGTGGAATTCTAAGCAGCCCGCTGAAGTAAAATTGTGTGTGTCAGTCGCATCTGGTCTGACTGCAGTCTGGTCATGGCTGTTCTTTCCGCCGAAGCACTGCGTTGGCATGTGAGTTTCTTGACTGTTTTTACTGGATGTTAAAGTGTATTTAATTGAAGATGATTTGCTCATGTTTAGCTTTGTGGTTTATCTCTTTCCGAGTCCGTTTTTGTGGTACCGAACTTGTTGTATCATAGATCTGAGATCGCATCATGTATGTTGTGGCGTGTCTTGCAGTTACACACCTCTGACAAACTTCCTGTCTCGTACGACAAGATAGATCAGAAGATATTGTGCAACAATACATTCAAGACTTTGAAGAATTTATTGCCACCTGCAGTTATAATTGTCTGTCAGCAGGAACGTAACTCTTTCTAAAGTCATAATTGTTTTTGTTGACTGTATAATCTTTTTGCAATATAATAATTATTTGTGTATTAAAAATTACCTCTTGTGTTTTCTCAACGTCAAACGAAAAGGATATAGGCTTGACCCAGAATGTTTCCTTTCTGATATTTCCACAAGAATTCTAGCATGTTCCATCTAGTTGGCTGTTCAGTCCCCCATTGTGGTTAAACACTGTATGATTATGCTGTCACCCCGACTGGAGACCTTATCTCAGATTTGGGCACACATACTATAAAAAGCCTTAGCATAATGTTTTTTCCCCTTATACATTAATGCAATTTAAAAAAAAGGGTGTAAAATAAATGGGGTGAAATCTTCATATTGGTTGTTTTACATGTTTTTACATTTCTGTCTGTTTAATCGGAATTATGTGAAATTCCTTGAAATTCCATTAGACAATTCCATGTTGTACCGGCATCAGAGACTCCTACTATTTACTGACCCCTGTCGCAAACCTGTTATCCCACTTTAAATAATAAAGGATTTTAATAAATTTTGAAAACAATGCATTTTGATACATTTTAATATTAAGACTCAAAACATAGTTGCCAGGGGTTTGCTGTGTTCTGATTGGTCTGCGGGATTCGGAGATGATCTATCAGCACTGGCCCTTCCCTTCCATAATCTTGCCCTGAATGAACTTCTTAAAAGTCTTAATTTTAAAGTCTTAAAACTTAAATTTAATAATTTGTTTGTTCTCTGTGCCCTTGGACTGGTCAGTTAAAAATGGTACTAATGGTTTCATATAAGTCACAAGTTACTACCAGGCTGTGTATTGTACTGTTTTCTTATTCACAGTCTTCTGAGTGGGATGTTACTTGTATGTCGTCACACAGGTTCGCATTGAAGAGCTGGAGGAGGAATTGGAGACCGAAAGAGCCCTACGAGCCAAGGTACAGAACGCCAGAACAACATAATGACCAATCAGTGATTTCCCCAGTGAACCACTGACCAATCAGTGATTTCCCCAGTGAACCACTGACCAATCAGTGACGGCCCCTCAGTGCCCTGTATTTTCAGCCTAGCGTCTTTTAAAAACATTCACTTAGATCATTTTCCAAAGGACTGGGAGATAAGAGGCACATAAAATGTCACCCATTAGCTTATCTGGACGTTTTTGAACGATGAGGTATTTGTGGCGCTTGTATTGTTGAAAGTACCTGCAAGCGATTAGAGACTACCATTAATCTTCATCGTCTCTGCCTACTATTTGAAACACTCCAATTGTTCCATGCGCAAGTTAAATGGCAATAATTTATTTACTTTTATTAGCCACTAGTCGCTGTTTCCGAACACGTTTTGGTTTGTCGTGACAAAATGCTACAATATCATTATTACTGTGACTTAGTATATGTGCTTCACGTACAGCTTTGTGTGTTGGCCAAACACTTAAACACACTTTCATAATTTGTCCGTTCTCTCATATATAAGTCTCATTTTTTAAGTTTTGTGTGGATATTACATATTGTACTGTATTAACTCATTGACCTAACAATAGTAATGAATTCATTCTTAAATAGTGCAGCTTTCTGCTCTGGTTTTGTAGCAAATTATTCTAATCTTGCCAGATTTGAGGGGTGTTAGGTATCAGGTGGGCAGCAGGTCATGTCAGGGGTCGTGTGTAATGAGTCTGGTGAATGGACTGAGCTAAAATGGGTTGCTAACAGCTAACACAACCCAGGCTAATGCCACTGTAATTTAAGACCTGTTTATGATCATATGACCTTATGCGGTATCAATTTAAACAGTCCAGTAGTTGCATTTAAACCACTTAAGATTTGCTCTCATAAATGGTATGAGAACACAATCAATTCTATTATTATTTACCTATTTAAGAAACTTATTATGTGAAGTATTCATAATAATCTATATATTTAAGCAGTCATACAAATATAGACTTTTAAGAGTCTGACAAGTTTATAATCTCTCCTGATACAAGCCGGTCATGTTCATGTTTCTGGGAGGTAGTGTCTGTAAATTTTCTTAATCTTAGTGGCACACATCCATTCATGTTATCACATCTTCAACCCGGCACTTGTAACACAAGTACAGGTACTTCTGTTACAAGCTACCGGAGACAGATGCTTATTATCTATTGACACTATTCTGCCCTGTGATCTTGCTGTTGCTGTAAGCTATAAAATACCTAATAAAACAGGACTACTGGCTAACAGAGTGACATGCCTTTGGGATATAAACTTGAAGATGTCTTCATGTAGGGTGAAATTCCTAATTGGTCCGTGAGTCAAGTCCCAACATGCATTGCTTTATCTCGGTGTCTTCACGGACCCTCGACACCCCCCAACATACACACACCCACCCACCCACACCAGAACATCTAACACATACCAGCTGCAGACAGACTCGCATTGTTCCATCGCCTCTCGTTTATAGATAGCATCAAACATTAGGAAAACTGACATTAGACATCTTCCACAAAGGAATTTGAATTCCATTCACGTAAACAAGTGGTCTCAACTTGTCTTTCGTGGTCTCAAGTCTCCTTAATGTAAATATATTGAGACTTAATTTCTATGACATGTCTTTTTTCACAATATTTTTGGCGGGAAAATAGCATTTTTAGCAGATGTGGGACAGATAATCAATGGTAGTGGGGCAGTAATGTTAATTTTTAATGTTTGCCGTGATATAAGAATTGAAAACTGTAAGACAGTATTACAAAATGAATGAAATGTGATTTTTACAAAAGTACGTTTTTTGCTAATTGCTCATTGGATAATTGATTATCCAATCATAACACACCTTACTAGTTTTGTGGGGGGGGGGGGGAACGTACAGTCTGGTTATAAGTCTAAACAATGAAATCAGTAACATATTATCAGTAAACTAATTGCTGTTCTMGCAAACCATTGCATTGCACTAGCTTAGCAGGCTCCACCCCCTTCATGGTCCTGTAAGCTTGCCACTTGAAATATAAATAATCATTTTAATTTCAATAAAATCGTTGCACTCTAATATTCACAAAAGCATCCAGGTCACGTCACGGCTACTGTTTAAATCCTTCTCATTAGTTTACCTTGACAAACAGCCCCGCTTCCAGCTCATAATTCACATTTGTGTGAGATTTATTCTAATTCCAGCCATTCGACATACCACACCAGACATTTATATAGCAGCCATCTGCAAAATAAGTGAAACGGCCTGTTTGGCATTTAAGTGATGCTTTCAAGTGTTGTAGTACAAATAAATTTCTTGTTTGTTCGTTTTAATGGCCATCTGTTCCACAGCAGTGAAATCGGTACGAATATTTATTGTTCTTTTCTGGCTCCGTCCATCCTCATGTGTGCTTAGTTAAAATATTATTCTTGGTTTTGCTGAGTGTGTCTTGCCACGTTATTGGATTTATTATGTCCTAGATTTGTAGTTTTTTTTTGTATAAACAAACTTGTGTAAATAACTCAATTAATTTACTTGCGTTTTAAGTCATCCATGCACTGGTGTATAAACAAAGCTAATTGCTAGCATATTAAGTACTGTGCTAGCAATTAGCAAGGGTCACATAAGTACTGTGCTATAATGTACTGCAATATAACCTTCACAGCAAAATAGGTTGCATGTTTTATCTGCACTTAAGTGATAAAGTGCTAATGCATTGAGTTAAACCCATCACTGTGTTATGGTTGGTATAATCTCATTTTCAAATCTGTCACCAGACCCACTTTAGTTGGTCATGCACTGACTTGCAAAGGGGTTTTTCTTTGTTGTCTCCATTCGAAGGAGAACGCCTGTAATAACTAGGACTGAGAATTCGGATTAGCGTCTATCTACAGTTTAAGTCAAGCTAATTGTTCTTTCAAAGGTGGAGAAGCAGCGAGCCGATTTGACCCGGGAACTGGATGACCTGACAGACAGACTGGAGGAAGCCGGCGGGACAACAGCCTCCCAGGTACGAGGTTCCAGTTCTGGTACGGTTGGAAAATGTGTATTGGTACTTTGCTTGTAGCATAGAACAACGATTTGGTACAATTTGTTATACAGATAAAACTGAATTAAATGTCACATTCGTATCTCTGGCGAGCTTAAAAGTGTGCACTTGTTTTTTACAGTATTTGTTTAAAGTATTCTTATAAACGAAGTATTGAGTCAAGTATTGAGCAACTACATGGAGTTAGTATGCATTCAATGCCTAGTTGTTACCCAGCTATTGCAATTACTGTGAAAAAAGTATGCAAGTACATATACTAAACAGGACTCACAACCTTAGCAGGTGTAAGCTGGTTTAGTTAATCTCCTAACCTGCCCATGCCGGAACTGGTTCCCAGACAAAGACTCTGTTAACTTGGTTGACTGTCGCTCTGTTTCCGTCTGCGTAGATGGAAATGAATAAGAAGCGTGAGGTGGAGTTGCAGCGGCTCCGAAGGGAGCTAGAGGAATCTTCAGCGCAGGCGGAGGCCGTGACGGCCGCCCTGCGCAAGCGCCACAGCGACACCCTGGCGGAGCTGGGAGAGCAGTGCGAGGGTCTGCAGAGGACGCGAGCCAGGCTGGAGAAAGAGAAACAGAGCCTCAGACTGGAGGTGGACGACCTGGCAGCCTCACTCGACAACCTGCAGAAAACAAAGGTCAACTTCCTGTTTAGTTACAGTGTGCTATAGTATTGGTGATGTGTCCTTTACATTCAACCCATTCAGTTAGTGCGCACACCTTAGATTTTATATACTTGTATACTTAGTATAGTTGTTTTGGAAATTTCAAGGTTTTAAATCTCTTTTTAATAAATAATACAATGTTTTATCTAGCTGAAAATTCAGCTAAAGTGGTCTATTAGAATTTAAAACTGGTTTGTGCAATTATTTATAATTTAAACTTGTCATTCACGTTAAGTAAAAAAACTGCAGTTTCATGTTTCTACCGACAGAGAGGCAAAAGGTATTCATTGCAGCTTTAAGCAACCAATAAAGTTTGCTTTATATTAAGAAATAAATTACTACCAGAAAGACCTCATATCTGAAACCTGCAGTACATGAGAACAGATTGTTTGATCTAAGCCCAGTTCTTTCATTAGAGGTTTGTGACATAAGCAGGTAGCTTGCACAGATGCAGGGCCGCTGATCAAAGCTAACCTCGTACCGTATGATCGTGTGACATCAGGCATCCACTGACGCGCAGCTGAAAAAGCTGGAAGACCTTCTCTCTGAGAAGAACTCCAGGAACGAAGACCTGCAGAAAGCTTTAAATGAGGTCACCGCAGCTAAGAACAGACTCACAGGTGATGCAATGAAAAGTTTTCACACAATACTTGTTTAATAGTTAGAAATTGCTTGTAAGTGAAAAGTGAAAGTGAGATATTTTTATCGGTTATGGTTACCCGTAATCTGCATTTCCCACACACACACCCAGAGCAGTGGGCAGCTATCACTGTTGCTACCTGCCAGCACTGGAATCGAACCAGCAACCTACTGATTACAAGGCCAACTCCTTAGCCAGTAGACAATAAGTTATAGATAAATAAATGAATTAAAACCTAAGGAATGATTTGATGTCCTGTTTGGACGTAGTTGGATGGGACATTTTTTATGAAGACCAATGATCAAGCAAACAAAGTCATTATTTGTAATAAATGGTGGAATCGATGGGCAAAAGACAGACAGGTTTTAAGTGTAATAATAAATTATCTAGACAAGAAACAACCTTAGACAGGAAAAAACATTAAAACAGGGGCTGTCGCATAACAGACAAAAAACACCAAAGAAAAATAATGTCTGGGAGAGATTTAATCAAAAGGGGACAGTATTACATTTAGCATTACATTTATTTTTCATTTAGCAGACACTTTAATACAAACTGACTTACAAAGCGAGAGAATTAAACATTTTGTTTTTAAAACCAATACGCCAAGTCTACAAAGTTAAATTTGGAATCGAGTTTTGATGCTACAGAGAGTAGGGAAATTTTTTGTTTGTGTGGAAACATGAAAAATGAATAAAAGAAGCTACAAACTATACGTCTACTTTAGCAAAGTTGTGTTCCTGTTAACTGTTTTGTCTTTGGTGGTTTCCTGTTTGGATTATTTAAACAAATTGAAATGCACTTAGATTCTGTCACCTTGCCCCTGTGTTGTTTACGCCTCCAATTTTACAGCGATTGCTCTGTCAGATGCAGGCTGTGATTAGTAAGAGATTTTATTGGACAACAATTTGGCCGTGTCATTGATATTTTTAAAAGCTATAGAAATTTCCTTTCTGCAGCTGAAAATAATGAGCTTACGAGGCAGATGGAAGAGTCGGAGAACAAAGGCAGTCATCTCAGTCGATCAAAATCCCTCCTGATGACCCAACATGAGGAACTCAGGAGACAATTGGATGAAGATGTCAAGGTATGTTGTCACCACAATGTCTGCAGTTAATCTGACTATTATAGCCAGAACAGGAAGCTATGGCTATAAGAAACAGGATTTTGCAGGTCTGCTAGTAAGCTATAGCATAACTGTGAAATGTGTCTTTGTATGGGCTGTTGTCAGGCTAAGGCAGCCCTGACTAGCAATTTGACAGTGGCACGTCAGGAGTGCGAAATGTTGAAGGAGCAACTGGAAGAGGAGCAAGAGAGCAAACAGGAACTGCAACGCCTCATCTCCAAACTTAACAGTGACGTCACACACTGGAGGAGCCGCCACGAGGCCGATGCCATCCAACACTGCGACGAACTGGAGGAGGCGAAGTATGCGTCGCCATCTTAAATCATATATACGTACAGTATTTACACAAGTGTGACAGGTTCCTGGTTTAATCAACCAATCAACCAACAGGTTGTTTTAATTAACCAATCACAGTCCTGATTTTAAGGGCCTATGATTGGTTGATTCCATTATTTGTCCAGAAACATTTCACACTTCTGTTTCTCTTGTAAACAAATACATGTAAACATATTTACTTCCATAATTTGCCAGACTTTTGTGTGATAAATGTATCTGTCCCAGGAAGAAGCTGTCGGCTCGACTGCAGGAGGCCGAAGAAGCTGTGGAGGCTACCCAGACTAAATGCTCCAGTCTGGAGAAAACCAAACAGAGGCTGCAGGCGGAGGTGGAGGAACTGTGTGTGGATCTGGAGAAGGTATGAGGAGATACATACAGGACAGTCTTTCAATCAGATTTAATGAAGGAACTCTGTTAACATGCATTTTGTTGCAATTAGCATCTAATATGCTTGAGTTACCAATTCAGATTCCCATGGTGAGGTTTAATAGTTGTGAATATAAGGCAAACAGTGCTGTATTCAAACCAATTACATGATTTAAAGCTTTTGGGAACGCCGTTCCACTATTGGTTACATGTTTGAGCAACATCTAGTTTTTTTTTTCAACATCTAAATAATCCCAAAATAACTGACTGGCAATCGCATCACATGGGCGCCGACAGCCAATCAATTCCTCTGTCAGTTCTGCTGCTAATAATCAGCCAGCCAATCAATTTCTCTGTCAGTTCCGCTGCTAATGATGTCTCAGCCAATCAATTGCTCTGTCAGTTCCGCTGCTAATAATGTCTCAGCCAAGCAATTTCTCTGCTAATAATGACTGTTTTTCTCTTCAGGCGAATACTGTGGCGGCAGTTCTGGATAAAAAGCAAAGAATGCTAGACAAACAGTTGAGTGACTGGAGGCAGAAGTGCGAAGAACTGGTTGCCGAAGTGGAAAACTGTCAGAAAGAGAGCAGACAACATGCCACTGAGCTCTTCAAGCTTAAGACGGCCTATGAAGAGGCGGTGGAACAGGGCGAGGCTCTGCGCCGGGAAAACAAGACCTTTCAGGGTAACACGGGGTGTCATTTACACAGCATAAATACAACCACTTAGCATTGTTAGCATTGAAACATGCTGTCAGTGGGTCGTAATTACAGGATATCTGGTTGTTTCAAGCCTTTTGTAAAGGTATAAAGCGTGATGGCTCATAAAATCATGACAAAGCTCAAAGTATAGCTGAGCCAGCGTAATGTGGGACTTGGACCACAGACTGTCAGTCCTAATCCTTCTTTATGGGTTCTGTTTGTATACCTGCGGTTTTAGAACTACACCATAATTAGTTGAGGTGGGTAGTCCAAAAGAAACAAGCTGACTCAATAGCGGGCTGCAGAGAATGAAGGTGGCTTAGAGGTTTGGCATGCAAAACGTTTCGCTTCAAAAGGCAGAAGTTGCGTTGCTGCCCGTTCTGTAACGTTCAGTAACGTTCTGTAATGTTCGGTAACCTTCTGTAACGTTCTGTCGTGTGTAGAGGAGATTGCTGATCTCACGGACCAGCTCTCAGATGGAGGTAAGAGTGTCCACGAGCTTCAGAAGATGAGGAAGAAGATCGAGATGGAGAAGGACGAACTTCAGGCATCGCTGGAGGAGTCTGAGGCAGCGTTAGAGGTGAAGGATCATCTCATGAGAACTTTACAGAAATGTTTGTGTCATTATTTTACAACCCCCGTGTTTTACTAAATTTCTAGAAGGAAAGTCTTATAAGTATGTGTTCTCTGGGCTTTAATATACGTTATTTAATATTCAATTCAATTGAAGTCATTTTTATTTATATAGCACTTTTCACAATTCACTTGTTGCAAAGCAGCTTTTCATACAAAAAAAAGACAGTCCATTACGATTTAATATAATTGTAAATTACTTGCTAGAAATCGCCTGCTATTATTATATTTATTCATTTGGCAGATGCTTTTATCCAAAGTGACTTGCGGTGCATTCAAGGTATATGTTATCAGTAAATCTGTTCCCTGGGATCGAACCAACAACCTAGGCGCTGATAACGCAACGCTCTACCAGTTGAACTACAGGAACAAACACAGCAAATTGTCAATACTTCTTTAAAGTTTGTGTTTGTGTCCTACAGGCTGAGGAGACGAAGGTTTTGCGTCTTCAGCTGGAACTATCTCAAGCTAAAGCAGACATGGAGCGCAGACTGCAGGAGAAAGAGGAGGAGCTTGAAGCCACTAGGTATCTTCTAGTTATGGTCCATGTTCCCATTCCTACATTCCCACATTCCCAGAAACACTGGCATTCAGTTTTTAAGCCTATCTGATTTTTATCGCTTGCTTTACCATTGTTAACTTGTTAGAAGTATTGTTAACTTCTATTGTTAACACTTGTACATTGAATATTCACATAAAATGTATTAGCGAGTGGACTCTTGTTTAAAGTGAATGCTTCTTCTAATGCATATTGTACTTTTTGCATTTCAGTTCTTAACTGTACACTTTTTCCAACTTGTCCTTTATTTCCTGTCTTTTAACTAATATGGGATAACCCCTTTTGGTAAGTATCTTCATCTCACACCTATTCATATCTGTGTCATTGCTTATCTTCTTGCAAATGCAACTCAGATGTATGAGCCTCTATATTGTAACAACAAACTTATTCAAAACATGGACTGCAATATAATGTATTGGGTTGCGACTACATGCGACTATTCCAGTTCTGATTAGCGTAGAGTCGTGATGTAGCTTGTACCAAAGGACAAGAAGCTAATAACATTAGCTTCTGATAGGCCAAAGCAAGTTGCTCTCAGGCAACACGATACACAATAACATTAGCTTCTGATAGGCTAAAGCAAGTTACTCTCAGGCATATGGCAATGTGGCAAAAGGATAGTGTCTTGTTGCCTGAGAAGGGAATAAGGGTTACATTCATAACCTGAGATGTCCCCTTTTGAGGGAGTGCAAATGTTACAATGCAACAACAATCAAAACTGGACTAGTTTGGCACATGCTTCATAATGAAGGTGTTGAGGCCCAAAGTGTTGAGTTCCATCAAAAAGGAACTAAAGCATTTGGTTTTTTGTTTGCTTCTAGAAAGAGCCATCAGAGGGCACTAGAGTCACTGCAGGCCACTCTAGATGTGGAGGTCAAGGGTCGCACAGAGGCAGCCCGGGTAAAGAAGAAGATGGAGAACGATTTAAATGAGCTGGAGGTTCAAGTGGACCAGGTGAACAAAAACAACGGCGAGCTAATGAAGACTGTGAAAAAGATGCAACAACAAGTTAAGGCACGTTCAAAGATGGAGGCCAATAAGCGTCATGAATGTGTGATTATAAATTCATGCCATGGCCCCGCATAAACCTATTGTGGTTTCTCCCCCAGGACCTCCAAGTTCAGCTGGAGGAGGAGGCGCGAGTACAGGAGGAGCTCAGAGAGGAGCAGACTCTCCTGGAGCGCCGCTGCACCCTGCTGGTCACTGAGGGGGAAGAGAGTCGGGCCTCACTGGAGGCTGTGGAAAGGAACCGCAAGGTCCTGGAGACAGAGCTACAAGAGACCTCTGAGAAATGCAACGAGCTTGACAACCAGGTACATATAGTGCAGACAATGAGAATCAGACGTTAACTGACGCTTAGTGGAAAATAACCAGTGAATTTTTAATGCAGCAACCCATAAATTTTTCCATTTAAAACATAAAATTTCAGTAAATTTCATAAAGTTCATTTACATATATTTATAAATTATTTTTACAAGCTTGCAAGGTAAGAAAATAAACTAAATTACTTTATACAACTACACAGTTAATACAACTATACAGTTGTATAATTTATACAATTTTATTATATAACAAATTACAAATATATAACTAAATTGCTCAAATATTTGTAAATGTTATGGATTGCAGCTTTACCATTTCATATAATGTGTATATGTCATGTATATATCATTCCTTTATCACAGCCCTGGTTACTGTAGTTTGCGTCGGCTGATACTATAGTAATATATAGCTGTCAGATACTGTGTCTATACACACTAAGAGGAGGTATATAATATAATGTCTATATAATATAAGGGACACAGTAAAGAGCAGGACAAATAAAATGCTCCTAAAAATCAGCTAAATTTATTAAATTAATTCCACTATAATTTAAAAAACAACAAAATTAAAAAAAAATATATATAAAATATATACATATATGTTCTGTTCTGTACAGTTACAATGTGTGGCCAGTGGCAAGAGGAAACTGGAGGTGGATCTCCAGCAGCTCACACAGGAACACGAGGAACTCCAGAGCGAACTGAGAGCAGCCAACGACAAGGCCAAGAAAGCAGCGTGTGAGGTACTGAACATTATAGACCAGAATCACTTACTGCAGT
>JBAJNP010003642.1:15079-38198 GCA_036877545.1 Yasuhikotakia modesta | reverse complement strand
ACCCCTTCTCATTACTGAGATGCACATCACCTAATATGCTTAATTGGTAGTAGGCTTTCGAGCCCTTACACAGCTTGGAGTAAGACAACATGCATAAAGAGGATGATGTGGTCAAAATACTCATTTGCCTAATAATTCTGCACTCCCTGTATAAATAAAAATTGAATTAAATTATATTAATACATAGGAATAATCACAACCAGAAGAACGCTCAGAAATGTTTACTCAAGTCAAAACAAGACTTTGCAAATATCCATGTGAGTATATATAGCGTCTGTGATAGTGAGATGGCTGCCACCTGAGAGGGGCGTGGCCCAGGTACAGGGTCATGGGAAATGTAGTTCTTTAATGTTCCTGGGACGTTTACAAGACACTTTTAGACACTTTTCCTCATTATTTTTAATTTATTATTTTTGGGCATTTTGACAATGGCATACCTGATGTTTTTTCCATGCATTCACACATTGGCCTTCAGCAAAGTTCATTCAAAGTTCAGAAGTTCAAATCAGTTATAATACTCTGTTACTGAAGCCCTCTGATTGGCAAGAGCCACCTCCAAATCCTCAACAAATCTTGCTGGATTTGTCTGCTGCCTTTGACACCATCAACCATTAGATCCTCATGTCAAGCAACATGTCTACATGTTTTCACTAGGATGTGTCATCCAGAAACACACATTCTCATTCCACTGCTATGCCAATGACACACAACTCTACTTCTCTTTCCAACCAGGCGATGCTACAGTAGCTGCTGTAGCTGCACCTGGATTTTTGCCGCTAAACTTTTTGCCACTAATGCATGTGATGTTGGTAGTGACATTGATATGACCACAGATTTAGATTCAAACAGAAACATTGATGATTGAGAAGGGTAAAAAACAGCAAGGCTTAGACCATACAGTAGACCTCTACAGTGCAGACAGATGACAGGTGAGTTAGACGGAGAAAGGGAGAAACAGGCGAGTCAGACGAAAAGGGGATGGAAAATTGGTACAAATGGCGCTATCCAAAAAAAAGTTGACAGCAAAAATAAAGCATTTAATCTGGAATGGACTCATTTCTGTTCATACTTCCCACTGGGAGCACTAACCAGTGTGTCTCATATGAAACTGTGGCCCTAATTAAAAATGCCAATGTCACATGCCATTACAGGACTTAACATAACTGGTTTGAACAAACATGCCCCCCTCAAATCTGAAGATCACAAAAATAAGTAGTCTTAGAGTCCATTATGACCAGTCCACCAGGATCCTGAGACACTTACTGCCCAACAATGTACTCATGCTTTTAATATGCACAAGAAAATACGATTTTACATCTCTGTGCTGCTATTTTGAACCTGAACTTTACCATAGTGCACCTTTCTACCATTGCACCCCAGTAATATACTGTAACAACCCGCAGGTGTTATGTGTGGGTTTTTAAGATGGGTATGTCGCCAATGTGAACAATCGTGCCCCATACAGTGCACATAACACTCACAAGTTGCTACGTTGGTGTCAGAAGTGGAATTGTTGCATTTATTCAAATGCGCAAGATGGAGCGACAAATCGGCGAGTTTGGCAAGGCTATGCATGACGCGAGTGTGACGGTGACGGATTTTGGGTCAACACAAAAAGCAATTTACTGATGGAGGGGTTGTCAAAGACTGCAACACTGAAACACTACTTGACGGGAAACAAAAACAAGAAATTTGTGATAAAATAGAGCAAAAACCCATTTCAGCGATAAAGAAAAGTGAAATATTAACTCAAGACGTGCTAACCCAGCTAGATGAATTGTACTGAATTCATTTAATTCAGTAAAAAAAGTCAGGTATTGAATGCATTGCAGGTATTGAACAGTCTTCTTCCAGACCTTTGCTACAAATTTTTTGGTCTAACTGGACCTCTTTAAATTTTTGTTAAATACCCCTGGCTTAGACCATTGAGAGTAAACGATAGGAAGGGAAAAGGGCAAACTAAAGTTTATCTTTAGATAATAAAAGAAGAAAGTGTGTTAATGGATTAAAGAGATTTTTTCTCTTTCAGTCAGAGAAAGAAGGATGGAAGAAACATAAGGTTTGGTGTAGAACAGGACAACAGCAAACTGAATGGAATTAAATCACAAAAAGATTAAAGTGTTGAAAATCACACTGAACGATTGTGTGAGAGCTTTTTTGGCTGAAATAGGTTAAATAACACCCCCCTAAACATACACGTGAACATTATTAGAGTGGCAAATCAGCATATTGATAAGATCAGCCCTCTTATGGCTGATCCTCTTATGGAAAATCTAATCATGGTTTTCATTTACAATAATGTTAAATTATCCAACTATTACCGACTCCTACGACTGTTAAAACACATCCAATTACCCATACATTGCATGTGAATAAACATAAAGGTTACATCAAATTAGTTCTAACCCAAGAATGGGGGGATTAAAATAAACCTATAGAGCATTCTTCACAGCAACTTGGTCTGGGGGCTGTGTTTTTACAAGCAGTTCACACAGTCTATTTTTCCTTGCAATGTGCAACACCTGAAGTGCTTGACCAAAAATTAAGCATTCGCTGCCCACACTCTTTGCATGCACTGTTATCTCTAGAACCAGCAACCTATTGATTACAAGACTCATTAAACAGTAGACCACAACTGCCCCAATTGCTACAATTGCTACGATTGCTGCTGCAAGAACGACAGAACTCCTACTACTCAAACATGTCATCTGTGCGTGATGCTTTACTCACAGCTCAAACACATAACTGAAATGCAGGATTAATACTCACATGTGGAAAATTAAGAATGGTTGCAAACTGGATGACAAAATTTGGAGATTTCAACAGTGAATCGTGGCTTTGACTGAAGCAGTACAGAAAGCACAAAATCAGGTACATGATGCATGGAAATTGCCTCCAGAGGGGGGCATAGCCATTGTTCCCGTGAAAATGGTTTATGTAAAATAAAGAAAAAATAAAATTACAATATTTAGGTCTGAAACCAAAATGAATGGTCCTTATGTAGTCTTATTAGTTACCCCTTCAGCAGTTACATTGTTAGGTAAAACTATTAGTCACTGTAAATTAGCTCATACTCCCAAACCTTAAACAACCTGGTGAAACACTATTGGATGGTGTTATAAGGAAGACTTGGTGGCCACCTTCATGAGTAAGATATGGTGGATGGGGGCTCATGGGTAGCTTATACCAACTGCAGTCTAGTCACATGTTCTGAGCTTCAACAGTCACAGCTAGAAAAGTTAAAAAAGGCTAAATCACAGGCAATAAGGGGTGATAAAGAGTGTGTACTTATGATAATTTTTGAGGATTTAAATTTAATCTAACCACAAGGTAAAGCTGGTGCCTAGTGCATGATTATGAAATGACTGACAATGTAAATTCCTTAAAGATGTGTTTTTAAGGTTGTTGATTATTTATAGGAAAGCAGATTGCTACAGAAATTGTTTTCATTCCGATTTTAATTCATGGTATTTGCTGGCTTTAATTCATGGTATTTTTATTATTGATTGTTTGGCGCTAACACCACTCCACTTAACGCAGCAACCTTGTTTCGTTTCAAATGAAAAGTCATGCTGTGTGCAGTATGTTTAAAGAAAATGTAAATTAATTATTTATATTAACAGCAGCTTTTTGTCAGACCTACTCTATGTATAAAATTATACATGCTTCGTTCCTCATTTGACATAAACTGTCACGATTTTGGGCTCCCTGGCCACCAGAGGGAGTCTTTTCTGTCAAATGGACTACATTTCCCACAGTGCCCTGCTACCTGAAAGAGGCGTGCCCCTTCCAGGTTGCGTGGTCCAGAAGCCATTACCTTAATCCATTACTTCAATCAGTGACTGCATATAAGCCCTGTTCTCTGTTTGAGACATTGCGAGGTCTTGATTTACCACTGGTCAATTCTGAGCGTTTATCTGGGTTTGTTTCTTCTGGTTTTTGATCTTTATTTTGTATCGCTCGTGATTGTTCGCCGCCTGCCTTTTTAACCTACACCTGTGTTTTTGGATTTCTCTATGTGGATTTGCTTCGTGTACCCTGTTTCCTATGTTTCTGACCCTTGCCTGTTTTCACCCTGAGTTTGCTATTAAAGTATGCTGCACATGGATCTCCCCATGTTTGAGCCTGTTACACAAACCAAATTTGTTAAATGGTTATGTGGTATTGCACGAAAAACTACATTCAAAACAGTAATTCATGAAGCATGAATATTATTTTTTTAATTATTTATTTGTCTTAGTTTAAATTAGTCTTAGTTCATATTAAATCAGTTGACCTACTTAACTAAGTTACTTGATAAAAATGTTTGTTTAAAATCAAAACATTGAGTTAAACCAAAGAGTAACCATTTCGAGTCAGTTTAACATGATGCACTTGTCTCTGAGCAACAACCCTGAATAAAAATAAAATGACAAAGTTTGAAACAAAAGTGAACACCATCTCAAAATCATTTTTGAGTGAGACTGAACCAATGCATTGCTGGCCACTAGGGGACCACTACAATGGGTCTGTGATGCTTTCCTTTTTACCATCTTCAGAATGGACAAGAGTAGCAGAATGGGGGAAACACAGCTGGTCACAGCAGAATGGGGGAAACACAGAGGCAGCACAGCTGGTCATGATCCAAACCAGTGTAAGGTTATTGTGAAACAGTGACAGACATCTTGCTACCATCTAAGGTTGGAATTGCTAAGGTCCTCCATAATACCAGCATTTTGACATCTGTAAGATTACCTATACCCAGGAAGCACACTAACTGCTGTGGGAGTAAACAGCTTATCTGAAGGTTCAACCCTAGGCCCAAGGCAGTGGAATGGTGTAACAGACGCTGTGTGTTGTTGACAACTTGGTAAGGTGATGCATCTGATGCACAACAGCCAATCATTTATATTTACATTTAGGCATTTAATCCAAAGCGACTTACAATGGAAGGAAAACAAGGAATACATACAAAGAATTTTTTCTTGATATACAATATTCCAGTATTTGAGTGGGTTCCTGTTGAGAAGGGAATTTTTTTTTTTGTGTTAGAATGGTGAAATGTGTTCCTGAAAAAGGTGGCTTTTGGGTAGTCTTTTGAATATTGTGTGGGATGAGGCAGACTGAACAGAGTGTGGAAGATCGTTCCACCAGTGGGTGAGGATATTGAATTTAAAACTGTGGGGTGACAGAATATGTTTGGAGGATGGTATGATTAGATGTTGTTCGTTTGATGACCGCAGGCATCTGGAGGGAGTGTATATTTGAAAGATATGATGAAGATATGATAGTGCTGAACCGGTGGTCGTTTTGTGACTGTCAGAGATTTGAACCGGATACGTGCTGCAATTGGTAGCCAATGAATCGTCTAAGTCTAAGAATTAGTTTGTCTTTTAATTTTAGTGGTTTTGATGCAACCTGTGTGAAGGATAGACCAAATAAAGGGTCTCTTAACTGGTTTTATAAAGGGGCCTTATTAAGGAGAAAGTGAAATGTGACCTTATTTAACCCATCCTTAGTGAGGAGTGAACACACACACACACCCAGAGCAGTGGGCAGCTATCACTGCAGCACTTGCTCAAAGGCAATTTAGTTGCTGCCTGCCAGCGCTGAAATCGAACCAGCAACCTAACGATTACAAGCCTGACTTCAGTAGACCACACCTGCAAAATTCTTGTTAATGTAAAAAATCATCTCAGATTACGTATGTAACCCTGGTTTCCTGAAGGGAATGAGATGCTACATTGAAATGCTATGGGAATGCCATCAGCTTTTATGTACTCTGATACAAGTGTCTAATCACAAATTGGGGGGATGGGGATTGTCACTGACACGGTGATGCCATGACCAAGAGACTATAAAATGCACATGCAAAGCTTAGGATGTGAATGAGAGAGGCGAAGAGGTCTACTTGGGCTCACCCAAATATTTTCCACTTCGCTAAATGAACAATGCTAAGCCGAGCGGCGCTTTGCATGTGCGTTTTATAGTCTCTCGGTCATGCCATCACCCAATTTGTGATTAGACACCTGTATCAGAGTGCATAAAAGCTGATGGCATTCCCATAGCATTTTGACACAGCTCGAGTTCCTGAAAGGGAACTTGTAATGCTATTATTATTTAGTTTGTTTAATGGTAAATGTGATGATAATATGTGTAAATTGGGTGTAATTGTTTGTTATGGTAATTGAGATTTAATTTAAACCTGCAGAAAGAGATTCATTTATGTTGAAAAGAACTGTTTAAAAAATGTAATAAACTGTTACACAAAAATAACTATTGGAGCACTAACATAAATTAATATAAATTAAAAAGTACAAGAATGTACAAGAAATTCACTGAGGCGGGCATGTGAGTCCTGAGATTAACCTGGAGATTTATAGACCGGTATTATTAGTATTATTTATTTTATTTCAATTAGGTTTTCTTAAGTGAGATTATTAGTGATCATCATCAAAAATGGTAATGAGCCTTGTACTGGTAATAATAAATACCCACTCAAAGTAACCCACTCAAAGACTGGAATATTGTATATAAAAAAAAATTTATTTGTATGTATCTTTGTATGGTTATGTGTACTGTTATCTTGTGATTTATCGCTTCCTTGTTTTCCTTCCATTGTAGGTTGGAGTGTGCCAAAGCCATAATGTTGTTGTTAACAACAAGCTTAAAAACATAAGCATAAGAATTTAGATCTGTTTTTTATGTCTGCAACAGATATTTTTAGCAGCCTTTATTTCCTGGACTGTCTGTGTTTCTGCTTTTTAGTCACATGTGAGCTTGTGATAGGAGTTTACCCTTTGCGCTTCCTTTTGGTGTTTCATTCTGGCACTATTTGACAGAACACACATAAATACTTAGGCTAGTATGTTGTTATTTTGTTTATATTTATATTGTTAGTTTTCTCTACTCTTCTTTATATCTTTATTATTATTCTTAAATGGAAACAAAAAGTTGTCAATACTGGCTGTGAATACAGAGGAGGATTGAATATGTTTAGGTTTGGTTACACAAATGTAATAAGTATGCGAAAATAAAAGCGAGGATATATCTCTGCAATGCATCAGCATAGTGGGACAAACTTTGGCAACTGGCATGACAAACAAGAGCTTAGAGGACATGCTCTAGCTCTCTTACCTGTCATTCCAACTTGAAGAACAAGAGTTTTTTAAATTGGGCGTTTTAAAATATCACATGTCCCATGTGGAAGAATATGTTTAAAGTTTCCCAGAGATCCGATTTCAGATACAATTCTTTTGGTGTAATGGTCTTGGAAATAACTTAATCTGGTGCAAATCATAAATTAAGTTTGTCATTTCTACTGGCTACAGTATATCGGCCACCAGAGTACCACAAAATTTATCAAAGAATTTGCTAACTTTTTATCAGAAGTAGTGATCAAATCTTGGCAGTTTAAACATCCATGTGGAAAATAAGAAGGATGGGGTTTTTTTACAGACATTTTGAACTATCAGGATTTCACAATGTGGCATTACATTTGCATTAATTCTTGTAATCATACTTTAGATTAATACTGTCTTATGAGGTAAATGTTGACAACATTAATATATTGCAGAAGAGCAAAGACATTTTAGATCATTATCTGGTGTTCTGTTTCATCCATTTACCCATGGCTTCAAAATCAGCTCCTTGTTACAAATACAGTGGAACAATAACTTATGTTACTACAGATAACTTAAACCTTGCTAGTAGCAACAGAAAACGTTACTTCTGTCACAAATTCGGTCCCTATGGCTCCCTCTACTAACCTGACCGGAACTGTTCCTCACCGGAATTCTAATGGACTACATTTCCCATGGACCCCATACCTGGACCACGCCCCTTCCAGGTGGTGGCGATCTTGTATAATCAAGGACGGCTTATAAGCTCACCACTAAACAACAGAACTTTGCGAAGTGTAGTATTGCCATGCAAAGTATTCTGAGCATTTTCTCTTGTGTTGTATTTACTGTGTTTGACCTGGACTATTTCCCACTTTTTGATTGTTCTCCGCCTGCCTATTGTGTCACTCGCCTGTTACTGGATTACTCTCTGTGTTTGCTGCCAGCCCCGACCTTTTGCCTGTTCTCTAACTACGTTTGTGGATTACCTACGTTGTTCCAGTTTGCCATTGTTGACCATCTGCCTTAATAAAATACTGCAAATGGATCTTAACAGTGTTGACCCTTCGTTACAACTTCCCTCTTTTGCTCCCCATATTTAAAAATAGAGCTCAGCGCCACAGTATAACCAGCATACCCAACCTATAAAGGGCAGATCGGAATTATGCAATTTTGGAAGCAAATTAAACTAGAGGTATTTGGTATAACATGAAATAGGAGTGTTTCAACCTACAGAGAGGCCTTTAAAACCTCCAGATCTGCCTACTTTTTAAGTCTTTTAGAATTTTTCTTTTCAAAAAATCTTTTAGACCCAGATATTTACTTGATACAGTGACTAAATTAACCAAAATATAGCATCAGCTGCTTTTGACAGTTGTCAATATCATAACGGTCATGATTTTTTGAATAGTGCTAATTCAATTTGTTGTTGTAATGCAATTACTTATTGCATTCAAATAATTTAATGCCTATCTTTCTTTTAATCACACTTTGCATATTCCTTTAGTACTGTCAGCCAGTTTAACAGTATTACCTGTAACTGTGATTTGGCTGATCCTCAGTGGGCTCTCCCTCACTTTCCGAGCCTGTCAATGCCTCATCTTCAATATGGAAGTATTAGACATTTAATTTAAAAATCGTTCTGTCCCTCGTGCTGCACCAGGTCAGTCAGACCACATCATTATGCACTTGATTCCATCTTACAGGCAGAAACTAAAACTCTGCAAACCAATTGTAAGGGTCTCAAAGAAAAGGACCACTGAGGCTGTGGAAGAACTACAGAATGTCTGGGCTGTACAAACTGGGAAGTTTTCAGGTTTGCTACCAATAGTCTAGACAAGTACGCAGACACTGTGACGTCCTACATTAACTTTTTGTGAGGACAGCATCATACCAACACGCACCCACCAGGGTTACAACAATGACAAACTCTGGTTCACAGTTAAACTCAGGCAGCTGAGGTCTGAAAAAGAGTCTGCTTTCAAAGGTGGGGACAAACAAATACAAAGAAACCAAGTATAGATTTAGCAAGGAGGTGAGAAGAGCTAAATCAGAGCATGGTGAGAGAATGGAACAGAAACTCTCAGCCAACGACTCTGCCTCTGTCTGGAAGGGGCTTAAGGCAATCACCAACTTCAACCCTAGGGCCCACCACTCTGTGAACGACCCTCGCTTGGCCAACAGCCTGAATGAGTTTTACTGCTGCTTTGATAGACAATGGGACATACCTGACATCCCCCACCAATCATTGATCTACAGCAGCCCCCAGGCAACACTACACCAGGATCACCTACACAGCTTCACACCTCTTTCTTGCCACCACATCCCGCCCCTCTCACCTCTCTCTATCAAAGAGGGAGATGTTAACAAACTGTTAAAACGGCTAAACCCCCGCAAAGAAGCAGGCCTGCATGGTGTCTCCCCCTCCACCCTAAAGCATTGTGCCAACCAGCTGTCTCCAGTGTTCACCAACATTTTAAACACCTCACTGGAGACATACCATGTGCCAGCCTGCTTTAACACTGCCAAAATAATCCCAGTCCCCAAGAAGACGAGGATCACAGGACTAAATGACTACAGACCCATCGCTCTGACTTCTGTATCTTGTCTCAACTCAAGGACATCACAAACCCTCTTTTGGACCCCATGCAGTTAGCCTACAGAGCCAGATCTGCAGGCGACACTGTACACATAGCTCTCCACTTCATCCTCCAGCATCTTGAGTCCCCAGGATCCTTTGCTAGGTTACTGTTTGTGGACTTTAGCGCTGCCTTCAACACTATCATCCCATCACTGCCTCAAGACAAGCTCTCACAGCTAAACATGTCAGACTTACTGTGCAGGTGGATCATAGACTTCCTGGCAGGCAGGTGGCAGTTTTTTGTGGCTGGGGAAGCATGTATCGGACTCACGCACCATCAGCACTGGATTTCTCCACAAGGCTGTATCCTTTCTCCTCTGTTATTCTCACTGTATACCAATAGCTTCACATCCTGACATCAGTTTCTCAAGCTCCTGAAGTTTGTTAATGAAACCACCCTCGTTGGCCTCATCTCAGATGGAGACGAGTTGGATTGTCTGGTGTCCTGGTGCAACAATATTAACCTGGAGCTCAACGCTCTCAAGACAGCAAAGATGATAGTGGACTTCAGGCAGGACCCAGCCCCGTACTCAACCGTCATTCTCTATAAAACTCTAGTGTCCCCTGTTGAGACAGTCTGGTTCGCTGCAGCCACAGCCAGGAACAAGGCTAAGCTGCAGTGAGTCATTTACTTGGCTGAGAAGGTGATTGAATGCAGCCTCCCATCACTCCAGTTCCTGTACGGCTCCAGGATTGTTGCTAACCTGGAGCAACAATCCCTGTACTTAACAAGTACTGTTTTTTCCCTTGTAGTGTATCTTTTATCTTGTATCTGTCTTGTTGCTTGTACTTTGTATTGCACCTTACATCAAAAAAAAAATCCTAGTACTGTAGAGTGGCCTTTTACTTGTGAAAAGCACTTTAAAAATAATCTTGGACTAATCTGGTGAAATTACTATCATGCCAATTAGATAGTTACCTATTAGTTACCTTTAAAGAAACACAAGCAGCCATCATCGCTTTGCATCAAAATAGCCTCACATGCAAGAAAATTGCTACAAAGAATATTACACCTGAAAGAACCATTTACCATTTTACCAAAAACTTTAAGGAAAGAGGCTCAACTGCAGTGAGGAAGTCTCCTCCTGAGGAGTCAGTTACGGAGGCATGCCACAACCAGTGCAGTGCTGCACTTGCAAAAGAATGCCAACAGGTGGGTCTGAAAGCATCTGCAAGCACAGTGATGCGAAGACTTTTGGGCAATGGACTGGTGTCAAAAAGGGAAGCAAAGAAGCCACTTCTCTCCAAAAAAATATGACAAATTTAAAATTCTGCAAGAAGTACAAGGCTTGGACAGCAGAAAACTGGTGCTTATTTCTTCTTATTTTATTAAGACTGGTGCTTAAGAGTTATTTCTCTGATAAAGCTTATTTCTCTGATAAAGCTCCCATCCAACTGTTTGGGACATCTGGAAAATCGAATGTCTGGAGAAGGAAAGGTAAATGCTACCATGAGGTCTGCATTGTGTCAACAGTGAAACATACTGCGACCATCCATGTGTGGGGTTGTTTTTGAATCAAGGGAGTGGGCTCTGTCATAATTCTTCCAAAATAAGAACTGTCATGAATAAAGAATGGTATTAAAACGTCCTACAAGAGCAACTTCATGATCAATTTGGTAATGATCCGTACATTTTTCAGCATGATGGAGCACCATATCACAAAGCAACGGTGATAAAGAAGTGGCTCAGGGATCATGACATTGAAATTTTGGATCCTTGGCCAGGCAACTCCTTGAATCTTAACGCCATTGAGAACCTCTGGTCAGTCCTCAAAAGGTGAGTGGACAATCAGAAGCCCACCCATTATGGTGAACTCAGGCTTCACCTCAGATTCAGTAACACTGATATGGGAGCAGTTCGGGAGAGCGGCAGCCGGCCATTAGGAAAACACGGCCTGGTTGTTAAATTCCTAGGAGGAGCAAGGAGGTTGAACCCTCCCCGCCCACCATCGGTACCTCCATGGGATTTAAATTTGGTGCTTTCAGCGCTCTCTCAGCCTCCTTTTGAACCTCCAGTTTCTATTGCCATTAGGGAACTGTCGCGTAAAACCTCCCTGCTGTTGGTACTGGCTTCTGCCAAGCATGTAGGAGATCTACATGCATTCTCTGTCAGCACTGACTGTATGTGGTTTGGCCTGGAGGATTTTAAGGTTATGCTTCACCCTAGACAGTGGTATGTGCCTAAGTGTCAATCCACTAACTTTAGGTCTCAGACCGCCACTTTGCATGCACTGTCTGCCGTGCCGTCAGCATCTGGACATACTGCTGAGCGGCTCGCAATCTGCCCTATTAGAGCTCTACAGGCTTACGTTGATCGCACGGCTTCTGTCAGGCAGTTTGATCAGTTTTTCATATGCTATGGCGGCACCTCCAAGGTTCTATCTGTGTCTAAGCAGAGGCTTTTTACACTGGATTGTGAATGCTATTGCTTCAGCTTATGAAACACAAGGGAAAGTATGCCTGATGAGTGTTTGGCCACATTCTTCTCTCACATTCTGAGTTGGCTGGTCCAGCTGGCTGGTCTTCTTAAAATACCTTCGCCAGATTCTACAAACTAGACGTGTCTTCCTTCGCTTCACATGTGCTTGATGAGTGGTGAGTATTGCTTTAAGCTTGTTTACTTGTTTTCTGTTCATTGAGGGGCCCGCTGTTAAGTCATTGCCTTCATTATACAGTGTGTGCAGCTTGCTGTTAACCTGTTATATGTTTTGATGCTATGCTTGTGTGTATTTACATAACCGCTATGTAGCGGTGTTTCATGATGAAATGTTAAAAGCACTGCAGGACAAACAACCCAGGTCTCCTGTATTATATGTAAGTTCTGCTTTAGTACTCTTTACTTTGCTGTATGCGGAGTGTATGGCTTGTTGCTAAGCGCTCACTGGCTGCATTCAACCTAAAAGCTGTGAGTCAGTGCAGTTCGCCACCTTCGGGGTTGTGCTTATTCACGGTTGTTGCCTAATGACCGGCTTTGGCCACTCTCGCGGTGTGATTTTACTCATTTGCCCATTGCATCAACGGCTGACGCGATGTGAGTGAACGTCTTCGAAGTTACTATCGTAACCTTGGTTCACTGAGAGACGGGAATGAACATTGCATAAGTTGCGTGCTCACGGCCATGTGTGTGCTGGAGTTCAGTCACTGCAATGTCACTGTGCAGCGCATTATATACTGCCCTGAGACGCTGTCAGTATTTGCATGCGATTAGCATATTAATGTGACATTGGCCAGTTATTGCACCTGCCATTATTCAATAAGATTTCAGGCAAAGCTGAGGAAGCGGAGTTCCCCATAGTGTCAACGACTGGCGTAATGTTCGTTCCCATCTCTCAGGGAACCAAGGTTACGGTAGTTGCTGGATACGTTTTATATTCAGCATTCCTATTTTCCATTCTAACCCACAAATTTGCTTAATAGCTGCTATAGTTGCAAGCACATAGCATGCATTCCTGTTTCTAAATTCAAAGTGTTCAAATATTTCAGCTCAGGTAAAAAGTTAAAAGATGCTTTCAAGTTTAAAATTTACTGTTTTTTGTTGACGCAGCTTCAGCACTCTTTTAGTTGGGGAGGGTCAACGCAGTGGGCTGCAGTGTCTTCAGAAACACCTGTGGAAACACCTGAGCTGCCTGTGGATGCCTCAACCGGGATCCTACCAGGAAAAATATATCAACGAATCGGTACCTGCGCATCGACCGATGCTGATTCAAGTAAAAAGATTCAAAAATCGGTCATCTCGATCATTAGACAAGAGGGGTAAATCCAGTAAACAGCCGTAGTAATAAGGTAGGCAGCAAACAATCAAAGGTAAGTAAACAGGCCAGGGTAATAACAGTAAATCCGATAAGAATATAAACACTTAGAATTGCAACCAGAGTAAACAAGATTTTACACAATGGTCCTGCAGTGGTATAGATACACAATCTGGTCAGCCCCAGAGAGTTTGTCCATGGGCAATGTAGTTTATAATTAGTTTATAATTAAAACTCTGCCGATGGTTCCCACTGAGGAGGTGGTACGGAGACACTCACCTATAGTGTCTCGCCCTAGTAAGGTACTTTAAATAGGTGAATCGAAACCGGGAAAACTTTCCATAATAACAGATGTGTTGCCCGCACACCAAGTCTGTCTGTTATGGCTGGAATTAGTAACACTATGCTTTTCACCATCTCTGTTTGTACATTCAGTAGTGCTTGACATGTTGTCACAAAAGCAAACTGATATATAAATTGATTTATAATAAATATGTTATAAATAAGGGCAATATAAAATATGATTTCTAAATTATCACCTATATTCAAGAAATGTTACAAACTTTTAACCTGTGAAGGATCCTTCGATCCTCACACACAAATTGTTCGTGTGGTTTGATTTGCATGTTTTATTTTTTATTCATTTATTATCATTTATTCACATAATTATTTCTAATCATTGAAAAATCATTATAACTCACATAATTCATCATTGATTTTTAGAATCATTATCATTATACCATTTAGGTATTTTATACCTAAATGGTATAATGATTATTCATTTATTATTTTATTAGTTTTTTTACATTCTATATTTCTTATTACTTTTCTTGATTATGCTTTCTCATTATTGTTCAGTCTCATGATTGTTCATTAATTGTTTAGTCTGTATGAACTATGATAAGAGGGATGTTTATGGAAACCCAAGGTTTTATGGGATGTTGTCATGAACCAGTTTGATATTATTGTGTGCTGACATGTGATCTTCAGACGAAGTTTGAATATTGAGACATACACAAGTAAAACTGTTCAATAAACGTTGTTCTAATACCATCATCACTTCGTCTCCTGCTTCTGCTCTTCTCTGGCTTTCATCAGTCAACTTCTTGACTGATAGAAGACTGTTTAACAGTTGTTTTGGGTATTTTTAGGTACCAGACAAGACTTGCTGTTAACAGGGTTTGGGTATAGACAGCTCTGCTGACAAGTTGTCCTGTTACCGGAAGAACTAATATATCTGGCAGGATCTGGCGTCCAAGGCTGGATTCTATTATTTGTCTTGGTGTGGGGACTGCGATCTAACACCTGCCAGAGGCGAGCAGGCCCTCTTAGTTGGTTTTCTCCATCTCCTACAGCTTTCAAGCTACAACTAGCAAACACCCATAAATTAAAAGGAACTTCTATTAAAAAAAAAAACAAAAAAATTGTGCAGGATAAACAGCTCTGCATTAGCCAAAAGAAGCTGAAACCAAAAACTCATGAAAGAGCCCCTCAAGAAAGCACTCTTTTCCATTGTTGGGTATTTACAGAACGTAAATTGTCATTTGCGTTTCTATACACAAAATCTATACGCGCATCACGTTTGGGAAAATAAACACCAGTCGTCAAGCTTTCATTTGCTTTGTGTGTTCCTTAGTCAATATAAAAGTAATGCCTGACAACTAGATTAGATTAGATTCAACTTTTAGATTCAACTAGCGACATTTAATACCATGCAAAGTATATTTCATGCAATATTTTTAAGATCCTAAATATTTGTGGCACAAATTCCAGAAACGTATGCATTTGCAAAAACAGTGCAAGAATGTAGAATGAAACTATTCCTAAACAGGAGATATTTGCTATTGTGTTTGGGGTGAAGAAACTTCATCAGTTGTTGTTTGGAAGAAGATTTACACTCCGTAACAAATTACCAATTTTTGACATAATCAGTTATCCTACTGTTATGGTCACTATTGTCTTGGTAGGCCTAAATGTGTTGTGTGTTGCTCTGCAGACCAACTCTGCATTTTATCTCTGAAAATTAATTTTATCTTTTGACAGCAAAACTCAGAGACTTTGAGTAATGCTTCTGAAGACCAACATTCTACCATGAACATCCTGAAACTTTACATTTGCCTGAAAACTGAAGCAGGTTTGTAATCAGTAGGATCGATTGGTTCGATTTCAGTGCTGGCAGGGTGCAACTGAAGTGCCCTTGAGCAAGGCACATAACCCCTGATTGCTTCCCGGGCGCTGCAGGGATAGCTGCCCACTGCTCCGGGTGTGTGTGTGTTCATGGCTTGCAGTGTGTGTGTGTTCATGACTTGCAGTGTGTGTGTTGACTCCACATGATGGATGGGTCAAATGCAGAGGTCACATTTTGGTTATGGGTAACTATAACTGACAAATACATGTCACTTTCACTTTTCACTTTCAAAACAAGCATTGGGAGAGAAATGAGATTGAATAAAATGGAAAGACATTTTTGTGTGTTTTTCATTCATGTGTTTTTTTACATAACCATGAAGCACTTGTGTGTATGGTCATTAGAAGACACAGAGATTGCACCCTTTTACTGCCTACATAGTTTATATTTACTCAATTTTTCTAATTCAATGCAACACCCTTCTCACTCACTCCCACTCATTTACAACCTTTCACCCTCCTTACATTCCCCTTCACACATTGTCAACAGTTTTAAAGAGTCTGAATGGGACGGCTCCAATTTCTCACCCACATTGCACTTCCTGTCCACAGCTTTTTTTTCTAATTTTATTCTGCAGCCCTAGTAATAAAGTCTTGATGAGATGTTTGACCCCGTCTCAAAACTCAAAAACTGTGATTGATCTCTGATAAATATAGAGGTTGTGGCATGCTTTGCTTATGATATTTCAAATAAACATTATTATTTAGCTGGTATTTTTATTGCATTTACTTTCAAACTATGATAAACATACACACAAAACAATGACTTAAAATTGCTTTCCCATACAATGCTCATATTTGATTGGTATTTATAACACATTTATAACATGTCACATGTTGCAGACAATGTGCCTAGTAAATGCTCAAAAGCAATGTATTGGATTCCTTTATTTTTAAGTGATTTTGTATTTAAATATAAGATGCAAAACAGTTACAGTTACACACAGTGTGTAGAGGCAAGCTGGAGCACAATGACCCTCCAGGACTAAATTTGAACACCCTTGGTTTAGATTAGAATATCATAGAAATTTCATATTTCATATTCAATTTCATATTCTTTAATTTCTGACTGTTTGCATGGTCACATGACACCATTCTAGCCAATCTGAGTCCCTCATCCATAAGTGTTTGTTGACAAGTCCAGTGGTATTGGTACGGTGGTGAGGGAGTGAAGGATGGGGCATCTGAGGGCTGATATCTATTAAGACACAAAGATTTTGAGAAACCTCGCTCCTAATTATATGGCTACATGTGAGCAATGTTTTGCCCTGACATTATGATCTCTGGAGATGTGATCACACATTACATGTGAAGTGAAGCTGCTGTTAACATAGAAACATAGTTAGGCTCCATGTTCCTAAGATGTTATAATACATTCTGCACATTTGAAGTGATAATACACACAATAATGATTTACTAACATTTACATCTGGGAGTTTGAATAACACAATGTTGAGTAAATAATGACTACACCTTATTTTGTGGATGAACTATCCCTTTTATATACAAATGTTTGAGAACTTTTGATTGTAAATAAATTAGAAATTCTTACCTTGTATTAAACCATCTAAACTTTCTCCAGACAGACTATTGTCACCTGCTAATCTGATGTCATTATTGGCTATGTTCTTAGATGCCCAAATGAAGGATATGCTGTCTGGATTTGCCACCTGTAACAGGCAAACTCAAATATTTAGTCTCAATATTTTTATTAATGTAGGAAAACTTAATTGTGATTAGTAATTTCTGTGGTTTTCTGTGGTTAAATAATTTTGTATATTGACACTAAACAAGGTTCTAGGTTACTAATTACATGCACATGCTAGATTTTATGCCTTTTATGTGACTGTGCTTTATTTATTGCTTTATACACACATAATATAATTGTTTAATTTTCTGTCTCTGTGTGATGATGAGATCAGATCACTGTGTGGGTCATACTGCCGCTGGATTACTAGTTCATACACAATCTCTCTTGGTCAGTTAATGACAACGTTTAACATTTAACACTTGTCATTTTTACAGTTTATATGACAAATGGCTATACGTTCTTAATGATTATTTCCTACTGACACAGAACACACAGAACACAGAAAATAACAAAATCTTATCTCATTTAAGTGATTATGAACTTAACACAACAATCAAACACATTTTATTCAACATAAATCCACACAAAATGAACATATGAAACAAATCTGAAATATAACCACTCATTATTTCTGACCTGTTATGTTTTAACTTTGGCATGTAGGCACATTCTTGCACCACCTGCCGTGCTAATGAGAACAGTTCAACTCTACGTAACAATAGGGTGTTGTCACGAATACAGAACTGAGCAGCTGCCTCATTAATAAGCATCTGAAAGTAGAAATATGAGCATGACACAGTAATATGAAAAAGTAATAAAATATAATTTTGTCATAATTTTGTTTTAATTTAAGCATTATTTTAATTGATGCATTCAGACATTCTGAGGAATACAAATAGCATAAAACATTTCACAAGAAAACACAAGAAATACAAGAAATATAGTACAGTATATATTTATAACAACATCTTATATTCTGAAGCATAAATTCTAAGAGTCATGAAACATAAAAGTTTAGCATAAAACTTACAGTAACATCAGAGAAAAACATACACACAGACAAAATTGATGATATGCTTCCATTAAAGAAAGAAAAAATAACTTTAAAGAAACTGATAAAAGAAATGATTAATATAAAATTAATAAAAAAACATTTCCTAATGACAATCAGACTTTGCTTTTGAATTTAAATAAAACAAACGGATGTTGCTGGCCTGGACAAAAATTATGCTACCCCTAGAAAAGACTGAAAATAAATTGAGTAAATTGATATTTTAAACTAAAGTGTGTCCTCTCATTGTCATCACACGTTTTCAACATTGTAATCAGTCAGTCTGCCAATTTAAAGGGGACCTAGAGTCTAAATCCGTTTTTCTTGTTTTGTCAGAAACCGGCAGTATATCTGCCTTAAAGAGCATAGAAAACGTTCTAGACATTTTGAACCACTCCATTGTAAATAAATTTATCTTTTAAAAATGTGTGCCAGAAAATGGCTCAATCTTAAAAAGGGCACCTTATGACATCATAATTATTACTTTATTAGAGTGTTGATACGTCCAGCTCATTCTGCTCATTCTCATTCCAGTTATCCTGTTTGTCAATTACATAATTATTTTCTTTTAAAATAAATTAACACTCAGTTTTGTATTCATATTTCATGTATTCATATTTCTTCAATAAAACCTGCACCTGCAGCTTCACTGCCATTTAGTTCAACACCAGTCAAGTCACGGCCAGCAAAAAGCCTTCATCTTGAATTTGAAGAGGACTCTGAATATGAATCTGCATTGCCTACAAGACATGGGGAGAAAGGAGAATGGCATTTAGTACATTTTAATACATTTGTTCTGGGTATGATTTAAAATGATGTCTGCCTGATTTGCTTAACTAATAAAATGTGTTATTGCAGTGATGTACTTACTTTCTCTCTTTTTTAAGCATTCAATAATAATAAACTTTTGGCCCCACTATGCTGTCATGCTAATATTTATCCCTGACTTTATACCATGGCTTAAATCTATTTGACATAGTTCTAGATTTGACATAGTTCTAGACATAGATGCACACCATCAGCCCACGATTAACACCCAAACCTGAAGCCTCCATTCATAAACAGTATTTACATTAAACTATAGTTTTTTATAGTTTCTATAGACTTTAAACTTTAGTATAAAGTCTTGATTCATGATGATGCAAAGGATTAATGTCCAAATGGATGTAGTGGCTATAACTTTATTATGACGGGAGAACTTTGTGGCACGTAACGCTGAAAGTGTAATACAAATAACTTACTTACCATTGAGAAACAGTTAATTTCTGCCTCTGCTAAACAGGTTCTTCCTCCAGTGTCCTCCAATTCAATGTCCTCTTTCGATTCGGGCTCAGATATATAAGGCTGAATCTGTGTTTGAGCCATTGCTGTTAAAGTAAGCAGCCAATCACCATGCAGCGCTCGCATTTCATAATGAGGTTAGCAGATCAGCTCGAAGGGCCCAGATTTGTGCAAAAACACACATTAAAATCCTCCACCCTAAAATCATTTTTAGACAGCTTCTGAGGCATTACAGATTCAACCAAAGTTCTATTCTCTCTGTCACAAGATCACAGAACAAGAATCAATACCCCGTTCAACCACTGTAGGTCCCCTTTAAAGGGTGAAAAGTAGCCACTGTGTGGGTTGGTATCATGGTGTGCACCACACTAAACATGGACCAAAGAAAGCAAGGGAGAGAGTTGTCTCAGGATATTAGAAAGAACATTATAGACAAGCATCTAAATGGTAAATGCTATAAGACATCTTCAAGCAGATTGATGTTTCTGTGAGTACAGTTGTACGTTATTCAGAAATTTAACATCCATGAGACTGTCGCCAAGCTCCCTAGACATGATTGCAAGAAGAAAATTGATTACAAATCAAAGATACAGATAATACAAATGATAACTAGTGACCCCAGGAGCTTTAGGGAAAGTCACACCAGCTTTATGTTCACAGATGAAAAATGAAGCATGCAAAAAAAGAACACTGTAGCTACTGTAAAACAGCAACTTGTTATATTCCAGGGCTGCATCTGGCCAAGGGTGTCTTGAATCTGTGCAGGGTACAATGAAATATCAAGCCTATCAAAGCATTCTAAAGCAATGTGCTGCCCAGGGTCAAAATGTCACAGATTATGGGTCCTCCAACAGAATAATGACCCAAAACACACAGCATTAAATGTCAAAGAATGGTTTAGAACAGAACATGGGACTGTTCTGAAGTGTCCTTCTCTGAGCCCTAATCTGAATCCGATTGAACATTTGTGGAAGAGCTAAAAATGCAGACCGGGGATGGCACCTCTCAAACCTGAGACAGCTGGAGCGGTTTGCTCATGAGAACTGAGCCAAAATAACTATTAACAGTTACAGAAATTGCTTGATTGCCTCAAAAGGTTGTGCAACAAAAAATTAAGATGTGGGTACCATCCATTTTGTCCATATGTGTACACATACATAGCCAGAAATTACATAAAATATTGTTTATTAACAATTACAGAGGTAGAAAATTATTGCTTGCTCAAATTATCCGAAAATCAGTTGTTTTAAAAGCATTCATATGAGAAATTAATGACACAACAGGCAAAATAAACCAAAATTATTTTGTTTATTACCTTGTGATGGGTGAGCTGTTTCCCCTCCCTCCTCTTGCAATCAAAGCAACCATAGATTAAGCTGTACCTGCGTATCTCCTCTTTGCTTTTGTCATGAGGTTCCATGTTAAAAATATGTCCCACTGTCTTGGCCAATTTCTTATTGAGTTTTAATAGCTTTTTCACCTCAGTTTGATCTGCTTGAGGCATGGTCCTAAGAAGCTTATCAACACTTTCCTCATCAGCTTTAACAGTTTCTGGGTTCAGCTGACCTCCAGGCAAAAGAGATGTCCCATAGGGGAAGCACAAAGTAGGCACTGAAGAACCCTGAAGATGTGAGTGGCCAGTGAAAGGTAGAAGGTTAATAGACTGGCCTTCATCTACTCCAACAGCCCCATACATTTCAGGGCTAAACCAGTGAGGGTCTATGGGTAACAGTTTGTCCAGTTTCAGATTATCTGGTGGCACTGAAGAGGCCTGTGAACATTTCCAAGTGGTGTAAGGCAGAATCCTTGTTCCTCTCTGTCACATACAGAGCCAGGCTGACCATTGCTTAATAGTTTCCTTGCAACCATATCCTCTGACAAAGTGGCAGTGGGGCTGTCAATTCTGAGAAGTGGGAGACCACAGGGTGGTATGGGCGGTTGGTTAAACAGAGTGGGGTTTGCAGCCCAGTCATGTAGAGCTTTCTGCAAGCGTCGGACATGCAGAGGTTTTGTTGCCATTCCAACCAGTGCCATAATCTCTAAAAATTCATTTTCACCAGCCTCACAAAGTTGCTGTGCATCATCACCTCCCTACTGGATGAAGGAGTCATAGTACATCAGCAAGTTGGCCCTCTGTAAAACTTGATACAGCTGCAACTCTCCCAGGGTCCATGGTTGTGACATCCTAGTGTACAGCTGCAACAGGACTGCCACATATACTGCCATTAGTAACAGTTTAAAATGTAAACAGTAAAAAAAAAAGATTAATGATAATATATGAGCATCTATGACAATAATAATGATAACAATAGTGTTGTCTTTGCTTCTATTTGGTTAGGCCATCTGTGCAGCTATATATTTAAGAACATAGGCAAACATCCCCTGGATTAGACTGACTCGTTGTTGGCATTCTAATGCATCCCAAAGGTGTTCAATGTCCAAATATCCAATGTTCAAATGTCACTATGTACAGTAGCACCGTTGTAAATTACTGTTATTGCTTCATTTATTTGGGCTCAAGCAGCAATGGTGTAATCTGCTTCTGGTAAACCCTGATGCTTCAAGCTGTAGTAAAATGGCTTTGTTATATACCACAAATATTAACTAAATAAAATCATTTAATCATAGTATTTTACAGTTAGTCATATTATCATTTATTGAAAATAAAAAAAATAAACTATATTTCTTTCATACATGTTGTAACGCGGAGGCTTGGCAAGAAGACAGGATCCATTCGCTGGGTTTTCATTGTTTTATTAAAACGTGGCATGGTCAGGGACAGGCAGAGTCAAAACACAGGCAAACAGGTATACAAGAGATAATCCAAAATCGTAATCCAAAAGCAAGGCAGGGGTCAGGGCAGGCAGAGAACATTCAAAAAACCATAGAAGAGTCCAAAGTCAAAATCCAACAAGGCTGGCAAAAACAGGTAAGGCAAAACAGGCAAGGCAAAACAAGAACAAGACAAGACAACATGGGCAAAACAGACACTTTGCAACTTCCTGTTTGCTAGGCCAGGGTTTTATAGCTAGCAAACAGGAAGTTGCTACAGAAGAAGCAGAGGGAGCAAATGCCAGGGGTAACAGGGAAAGGGCCCCCTCTGCTGGCAAGGCATTACACATGTTTGCTGGGCGCTGGACTAATCAGTGTCTATGTAGGTACACAAACTTTTGTAAAACGTGATTTGAGGCTAAGCTCTAATTGTCTTATTTTAAATTGTCCTTGAACCCTCCCCTTTTGTTGTTAGAGTGAATTGTTTTTATATGTTTGGCCTCATGTGATTAGACTGTTCTTGATGGCCCTCCTGAATGAGCTCAGCAGCTGCACGTCAGTTGACTGACAGGTACTGATGAATGTGGAAGCAGCGCAATCTAGAGATGAGTTATTTGGTTTCATTTTAACAAAGATACCCATTTGCGAAGCGTCCGGCACATTTATTGCATACTTTAACAGTCAAATTTCCTTTTTCTATTTAAGCAGTAATGATACATCACCAATTGGCAGTCCTACATTACTAAC
>JBAJNP010003641.1:0-38227 GCA_036877545.1 Yasuhikotakia modesta | reverse complement strand
TGTGTGTGTGTGTGTGTCTGCGTTAAAAGAGGATCTGTCAGTCATGCACTGTTCATTTAGACAGGAACTAGATACACAGGTCTGCTTCAGTCACCAGTATAAACTGACTTACAGAAAAGCCTGAAAACACTTTAGTTCCAGACAGCTGGGCTTAATTTGGAGTAATCAGAGGGTCTTGAATGCATTCTCTGCTAAGATTAGACTTAGCCCTGTCCTGTCACTGTTGTTGTTTTTTCTCAGATCTGTCTTTATCTCCTCCTAAATGATGAGCAATGAAGCTGTGTTAGTCAGTTTAAATGAAAAGAACTAAAAGAACAGTGTGGTTTGTGAACTCATTTTGCCAAAGTTCAGTTTGCCCTGCTTCTCTCTCTCTCTCTCTCTCTCTCTCTCTCTCTCTCTCTCTCATGAAAATGTAAGTAGCATCAAACACGCAGGCCAACATCACTTACTTCCCTCACGTGTCCCTGAGGTGTCCCCTGAATCAATAGATATTGGAATTAATTTTATGTTCTTCAGACAGTGGATGAATTAGTGAGCAAGGAGAAGCAGTGTTTGGTGTCTGAAAGCTATCCTGTCTATCCTACACTGGACCACTTTTTTATCGCTCTGATTTCCCTGTGGACACTGCTGCTCTCCTGCCGGTTCCTGCACTCTCTTTCTGTCTAAGTGACGGCCCTGTCATACTCTTAAATAGGGCAGCTCAGCATGGAGTCTGAGTTACTGCAGAATTCACATTCAGTGTCATGCAAACACACCATCATTAATAAAAAGTGTTTTTCCCTCCACACAGTGTTGAGGAAATAACACACATTTGTCTAAGAGTAGAAATAAACATTTAATTGTAGAAGTAGATAAAAATATATTCACAGACGTTATTTGACAACAATTAGTAAATTTAATGTGTAGACATTTGATAACTCTATAATTAATAACTTGAATAACACCAATAGATAATTACTAAAGCATACTACTAAACATGTGCTGTAATACTATTAGAACCCTAGTTAATTCAGTTTAGATAGTTGTTATAAACACCTAGATGTCATTTGCATTCATTTTTGCTTCATTCAGTGTGTTTGTTGTGTTGTTTGTTGGGTATTAACATGGCCGGAAATCTCCTAATACTTCATAATCTCACACCACGAGACACATTAGATCACACAGTCGTTTCAGAGCACTAATGCGCACACTGCGTTGTTTACTGTTGTGTGGTCAATCAGGTGTCACTTCCAATATCAATGCTGCAGTGTCCTCAGCTCATCTTCATGAAGGAAATGCTTAGCTCAGCTTTTCTGTCCTGTGTTTTGTTTTCACTATTGGTCACTGTTTATTAATATCTTTCAAACTGCTTAATATCGATAACACTGTCACAGTGTTGCACAATCATTAGACATCATTAGACAGTCATTCACTATTGGGCTCCAACTTTAAACTTGTCATTTTTAAACTTGTCAGGCTTTTGTTTAAAAACAGTTGTACCATGTTCACCCTATTAAATTTGCTGAACCATAAACAGTACTGTATTTGCAATTGACAAAAATACTGTTGGTTGATTTATTATAAATCCTATGATGTTTTGGGTGAGCTTTCACCTTTCACCTTTTATCTAACTCTGTAGGTAAAAAAAAATTGTGAAACAATTTTTTTTGTGAAGAAGCATAGTTTCCTTGTTTATTAAAAAGTCTGTTTTCTTGAACAGGGTGTCTCAGTGCAGTTGCTTGTGTCAAGAGAACGCTGATGAACGCTTATACAAAAAGATGTTTTTGTATTGAAAATATGAATATTTTCAAGTTTGGCCTGTCACTCATAATACTGTTGTGTAACTAGCTTACAGTTGGTCACATGGTTGGACACAAAACAGAAACAGTGTTGGAGTTAAAAAAAATAAAATAAATGACACCATATTTGATTATAGTCCAGTGAGAAAAATGTTTCTAAATGATATATATAAAATGGTATTTAGAATGATGTGGTGTCACTTTATATAATAAAGAAATGTCTGTTATAAAGGCTGTTGATATTATTTTCTGAGATGCAGTGTATTATAATAGACTTATGGACTATTTCTTACCTGAAGCTTCAGGAAGCCAAAATGAGTCCAAGACGTCACGGAGAGAGATTTGTTTAATTAAATTGTGTGACCTCATCAATGCTGACCACTCCCCCATTTCTCCAGCCAATGAGTTTGTATGCCATTGGTATTGAATGGCTCTTATTTGGCATTGATGATGTATTTGAGTCAATCATTACCATTCCCTGTATAAATCACAACTGACATTATAGTGTAATTTTTTTGTCACCACAATTTCTCAGAACCAACTTGATTTTTGTTCATTTCTAGAATTACGCCGATTCATTAGTTCAATTTAACAAATCATGCTACATAATTTGTTCATGCCTAGAATCATCCTGATTCATTTGTTTATTTCAGGCACCACACAGATTAAATTGTTCATTTAAATTTTAAATAAAGATTGTGACCCTTTTTTAAGATTAAGAGTTATTTTGGTTTAGGTTCATGTTGATATGTTTGTGAGGTTGTTGGTGGACGTATCTCATTTAGCATATTGTAACATTCAGCAACATGAAACTGCCTTTATGTGACTGGCTGGCCAGTTTCACTGTCACCATGGATATGGTGGCTGTACGATATCTGCCATCACCAGGAACTTCCGACACAGTCGTGTTCTGCCAAGGCCAGGTTGCCATGACAATGGTGTAAACGGAACAAGAGCTGCTGGCAAAAAAACAAATGTAACCCATTTACTGTAGGAGAAACTACACACACACCTTTATTACTGCACATACATTATGTTTCTCTGGCATAATCTAATGCCGTCTCTGTAATGTGTAAGAGACCATGAAAAAGAGGCCAAATACAAAAATAGATTGGTATGTAAATTGCCTGATTTGTACACCAACGCATTAGGTGGTAATAACTGCATTGTGAATTCCAGTTTAGTGAAATGCATCTGTCTTTGTTGCATTGAAGGGATAGTAAGAAAAATCATTCATTGTTGTTTGGTTTAGCTGTATTCATTCTGTTGTGGTCCTGCAATAATTCTGGGCACTAACACAATTGGCTGCAGAACTGCTGTTGATATTGTTTAGTGCTGTATTTTTAGAAAGGGATTAGTAGATTATTGCAATTTATAGATTGAAGTGCTTGTCCTCATTTGGGAATGTTTCTTTCATAATAATTTTATTAATAGTATAAAAATAGCGTTTCCCTTAAGCTTAACAGCACTTTACTTTTGAAGTAATCTTTGGTGTTTTAAAATAGATTTTTAATTAATAAATTAGACAGTATGAACCGTTTGTGAATGCATTCATACTGCCATACTAAATGCAGTTACAGTTTTATTTTTCAGATAACATTTTATGTGATTATATTTGGGAAAGAGCCAATGATTGTTGATCATGTTTGATTAAGTCCTGTGGTCTTTTATACACACCTTACTGTCATTTATTATGTGACATTTCAGGCCTGATTCATTCAGCAGTTCACATACAGCTGTTGAAACGCATGTCATCTGATCAGTATGAAAATAAGACATTAAAACCAGGTCTTGCAAATTTCCTCACAGACTGCTAACAATTCAGCTTCCCAAAAGCCTTTTCTTTGATCTTTCTCGGAAATCTGCTTGTTTGTTTAGAATGCTTAGAATGTCAATAAAGGGCAAAGAAAAGTGAGTTTCATCCTAATGCCATGGGGCAGGCAATTATTTTCAGTACTAAATGGGTCAATAATTAGACAGATATTTATATATAATGTAAAACATTACAATGCAGTTCACACAGACTTATTTTCTTGGACGTCCCCTATTGTCTCTATCCTAAATTTAATAGATAAACACAAATGCAACATTCTGCATTAATGCAGTGTTCCGGGGTTGTCTGTAAATTTGTTGCTTTGTTTGTGAGTGATTGGTAGTGTGTGTGCGTGCCTGTGTGCATGTGTGTGTGGTTTGTAAACTGAACTGAAAGTGAATGATGTCAGATCTGTTTCTTTCATCAAGACTGAATAATTAACAAACCAACTGGCTCACAGTGCCAAGCCACCAGAGTGAATGTGTCTCTCTCTCTCTCTCTCTCTCTCTCTCTCAGGCTCTGATACACACTGTGTTTGTCTCCATTTTTCACGTAGCGCTCATACCTTCTTTTATTCCTTTCAATTTTATCCATTTCTCTCAGACACCCCCTCAGAACTATTTGTGAGACGTATCTATCTCCTGAGCCTTGAGCTTTCAGATGCGTAGAGAGACAGTGTCATGCAGAGAGAGAGAGAGAGAGAGAGAGAGAGAGAGAGAGCACTGCTACAAGCATGAATAGAGCGGTAGAAACACAGTCGCAGACGGAGTGCTAGAACGCTCATCATCCATACAGTCTTCTTCATCCATTCAGAAATGCCTCTGTTCCTCTCGTCCTCCATCTCTCCAACCATCCATCTCTCCCTGATGGTGCAAAGACCAGCACATTTGTGATACATGGCATCCAGGTTAGTTCTGACTGACATAGAATGTTATATTGAAAACGTAATACAGATGTTATATGTTGGTTATGCGTTTGTGTTCGTGTGCCGAGGTAAGGTTACCTCATTATTTAATAAGGTTCATACCGATGCTCTTTCATCTCATAGCATCTAGCATAGCAGACTTTAGATGGGTTTAGTACTTCCGACACTGGTCTCAGGATGTGTCCTTCTGACATGGGGAGGAGTGTGTGTGCGTCTGTGTGTGTTTGTTTTGATTTGACAGCATGAGTTGGGTGTGGCACATGGTCATGTCACTCCCACGCCGGGTGTCTGTTAGCGGATGAACACAACCATCTGGTCTCCACACCTCTTATGTCTGCGTACCTACAGTGCTTTTTATCTGTAGATGTTTGCTTTTAGTATGATATCCTATGTTTTTTTTACTATAGTAAAACATTTATCTAATTGCTACCATTGCTGTAAACAGGTATAGATTTGTGTGTGTACGGTTTTCAATTTTCGTTTAATCACTATTGTTTTCTTTGTGATGTACCGATCTATGTACAATGTTGTTCTGGGTGTTATCTTTGTTTAATTGTTAGCACTGGGTTTGTTTATATTTCCATGTTGACATTAACAGAAAGACAGACTGACTGACGGAGGTCTAGCACATCTCATGGTTAAACGTGAGGTTACGTGTGTATGTACTTTTACCTAAACGCAAGCTTACAGGTATATACTTTTACAAACCTGCTCCGATTGGAGGGCATTTTTTTGTGTTGTATAACAATTTGGGGCAATTCTTACTGGTCTCCTCTTTCAACAGACTATTGGAGAGTTTGAGTGTGTGTGAGTAGAGTTCTGGCAGTTGGGCATTATTCACACTCGACTAATACTGCAAAGAAATACAGCTTTCCGGAACAACACAGAATCCTTCCCATGGCAAACTGGAGGGGGCTGTTGTTGATAGTTCAGAAATGGGTGGGTATTGGGGCCACTTTAACAATGTGGCAGTGAGATGTACTTTTCAGGAGTGCCTGCTTGGCTCAGAATGTTACCATATGTGTGTTTATATTTTAGTTTATTTCCTGTTTTGTTTGCAGACAGTAAATAGGTAAATCCTGACAAACCTGAGGAAAAAATACAGTATAACAGAACATGAACCACATTTCTAAAAGAAATAGAGCAACAATCAAAAAAGAAATTACACAAAATGAGGGAAAGAATTTTAAAGCTTCTTCAACTTTGATGTTTAAAGATCCCATTTCATTTAAATTATATTTACAGTAATAAAATAACTGTAGTAACACATATTGTTTAATTGTGCAAGGGGGAAAAGACAGCCAAAGCGGTTATATATGGCAATATTTTAAAACACAGCTGTTACCATAGCAACATTATTCCTGCTGAACTGTAATGTCAGGAGTCCACCTTCATGCCGGAGGTTACGCTAACATGCACTGCACACTCAAAATGCATTTTTACAGTGTTTTTTATGTATGACAGATTTTGTTGGTTGGTTTGAAAATAACTCTGATTGGTTATTTTCTGCACATGTTTGATGACATCATAAACAGCGCATTTCCTTGGTGAGGAAAAATGTGCCGACACACGCCTATATTTGTTATCTAACATCTCACCCTCTCTCACTTTGCCATCTCTATCTCTCTCTGTCTCTCTTTCTCTTCTCCTTTGGAGTCCAAACACTTACAAACTTGGCCGGTTCTCCGCTGACTGTTTCCATGGAAACATATTCACTTGTGGCAGGCTACAGCAAAAGAAAAGTGTGTGCGTGTGTGCGTGTCTCATTCTCTTTTTTTGGACCTTCTTGGCTCTCTGCTTGACTGCATCCCAGACAAACAGACATTCATACTCTTTCACACATTAAGCTTTTACCCTGGTGATGGAACAATCCGGATTGTTTGTGCTTACTAGTAAAAGTACATATTTTGATGAGATCTGGTTGGTGAATAGGTGCCATCAGATAGAAGAATAGGAGAAAAGACAGTGTGAGTCTGTATTGTCAGAGTATTAGCCACTCAACCAGCCTCTGATGTGATACATTATGGTTCACTAAAACCAGAGGAATATGAATAATATACTGTGTGTGTGTGTGTGTGTTTGGCAATTGTGTCTGTGCTGAGTACGCACGTTATCTGTTAAAAAGACAATCCACAACATTATCATTTGTTTTACAGATCTAAAATGTACTTATCTGGTAGAATTAAGTTGTCTTATCTTGCTCTTTTATAGCTAAGGGACACATGTGAGACTACGAAGGTATTTTTCTGTCAAACTAAGGACTTGCACATAATAAAGCTTTCATTTGCTCTCTGTTGAGTCTCTGAGTTGAATGATTGTTAAAAACCAGCGATTTGCTGTTGTCCAGCGATTGCTAGTGTAAAGCTGTGATTAGCATGCATCTGTAGAAGCCCACAGCGGGCAGTTATCTCTGCTAATCATTGTAATCAGTGCACACACACAAACACGTCACACTCAGTCTCCATAGACCTTGCTGAAATTAGAATAGAACTTGTTTCACGTTTGTGATTGGCTAGTAGTGACATAAGATCCTGCAATGTGACCAGGTGGCCAATGTTAAATGTTTGGAGGACACACAAGGCATGTCTGTGAGTGCATGTGTGCACAATTGCACATGGATTTGTGTTTAGATTAGAGCATTCTATAGAAATCCTGTAACATGATGTAGATGATATGGTTTGCATTGTATCAACTGATCTCATTACAATGTCTGCATACCTCCATATAATTACATTAGTCTGTCTGCTGTACACTTGTTCTAGGTGAGTGATGGACTTGTTTGGGTTTATGTGGTTCACAATAGGCCTTTGAAGTTAAGTCAGAGATCAGCAGTTTGATGTGGCTGATTTTGGTTAGTGGATTGATTTATTTTGGTCAGTCGCATTTGAAACTGACATGTTTGATCACTAGTGTTAAAGGTTAATTTAACAAAACCATGCAAATTATTTCATGTTTATTAGTATGTGAACAATCTGAAAATAATCAGAGAATCTGACAATAATCCTAGTTCAAGTGTTTATTTTTATTAGTCATGATTTTTTATGAGTTTTATCAGTTTTGATGTTTCAATTTGGTCGTTTGCCTTTGATAATTTGGATGTTTGTTTTAATGTGTTTTTTATAAGTGTGTCGCTAAAAAAGATTCATTAAAGGAGACCTAAATGTCATGGTGGAATCAAATGTTAACATTATCCGTTTGCTTTATAAGATATCCAGAAGCTAAGACTAAGAACCTGTCTGTCTAACTCGTTCTTTCTCTCCATCTCCAGCACTGCCAGTAACTCTAACCGGAGTTCTCCTGCCTGCTCTCCGGTTCTGCGGAAGCGCTGCCGATCTCCCATTCTGCAGAACATAGAGACGGACAACATGGTGGAAAAAGGCTCCGAACACTCCGACACCTCCAAGTCCCCCTCCACCCCAGAACAACTGGTGACACGCACCTTCTCCGGGCAATCAACACGTAGCGGGGGCAAGAACTCCAAGGTATGAACTTCCATCAGCCACACCCTCCTGTTGGGTTCCTCCTTGGTTCTCCATCTTCAGACATTTTACATTTGATCAACCTTACCACCAGCACACCTGTCACAAAGGTTGGTTTAGTCACCTCCTGACTGCCACCTGGCTTTCCATTATCCAATCAAAGCATGTGTTTAAATGGTAGTGAACAATTTGGTAGTGAAGTTACAATGTATTACCCAGCTGCCTTTGGTCATGTCTAGAATAATTACTTCACTCCATATACCTGCTTAACTACTTGTCCCATGTAGTTTTATTATAATGCATTTGCATTATACACATTACTTATACACCAAATTAAATAATGCACCTGTTTCAAATTAAGGCTCTCCAGTCTTTTAATTGGATTTTTCTTTTCAAAATCCCTTCTTTATTATTTATACATGTAAAATTAGGAAACATGAAAATGAAAACATCTTAAAAATAGTTTACTGTTTAGCGTTCCTGTAATGGGGCCATCATACATATTTGGGAACCACCATGGGGGCAAATAAAATGTTTTATTTTTCTTTTCTGTTTAATGCTATTTGTATGACATTAATAATTGTAACTGTAAAATATAAATGTAACTAAGAGATAATACAAACTATTGCTATCCATGATTGCAAAATGTACATTAATGGATGTATGTGTAGATTATAGAAGAAATTAATGAATGGATCCTACGAGGGATGGATGAATTAATGCATATCTGCTATCATTTGTTCTCAGTGTTTCACAACATGATTCTGTCTGTCTGTCTGTCTGTCTTTTTTCAGCCACAGCTTTCATATATTGTTACAGTCGCTTGTTGTTCCTGTTTTGTTTTTGTCACTTTTCTCTTGTCTTATAATATATCACATGAAATGTTTCTTAACTAATCTTGACTCTTGTGTTTCTCTGGCTGTTTGTGGTCGTTCTAATTTGTGTTCAGTTTTCTGATTTGTGTTTTTCTCCTCGATGCATGCTAGTCTCACAAGCGACTTTCCAAAGTAAGCATCTCTCTCTTCTGTTCTAAGATCAGCACATCTCCTGCTCTCTTTTACACCCTCTTGTGTAAAAGTGTATAAGCCCGCTTCAATGCCTGTTATGTACTTTGTTTCCTTGTTGTACTGTCTGCCATAACTGCCATACATGTTTTGTCTGACGCTGCTTGTCTGTGTATGTTTGTTTGTCAATGTGTTTAAGTACACGCTCTCACCCTTCTGTTTACCTTTCCTGTTAAACCTGATAAAATTGATAAGTGAAACAGAAAGTGTTGATTTAATTACTTTTTTAAATGCTTTTCATGACTGTAATATATATATTAATAATTGACATTTCTCTGGACTTCATAAACTTTTATTACCTAAGCTTGTTGCAATGCATTTTGGGATTGCAGAAAAGAAAACGTAGAAAAGAAACCTTGAAAACAAGAAACCTTGTTGTCTTGTGATTAGCGTAATATTAAAAATCATGTTTTGTGAACAGCCTGGTGTGTGCCTGTCATACACAGAAATGCTGTCCACCTTGCCAGTTCAGTGGATTTTAAGATTTAGGTTTTGTGTCCAAATATAAACATGTCCTTCTGTCTCAGTAGCAAGAAATCTTACACATTTCTTTTTGACATTTTTACTTTGTATTATTGTATTTTTCTTTTATTTATTTATTTATGTTTTAATTCATCGTGTTTTGGTTGTTTTACAGTATGACAGATTAAACCTAATTAAAGTAAGCATTTTATTTGTTTTTAATTTGACCTTTGACCCCTAAAGTAACAGTAGCTCAGGTCCCAATTCATAGGTGTTAGTGCCACCAAACTCTTTCCCAGCTGTTTCACTCTTTCTCTCCAAATGCTCACACATGACCTGTCCCACACATCTTAATAAAGATTAGATTAGCCCACATTACACCGTCCAATCACAAAGCGTTGATGGAATTGACTGGTATGCGTGTTAGTAGGCATACAATGCCTGAGCTCTAGTGATCCCTAAGATTTAAAGGGCCATGAATGAAACAATCAAGCTAATCTTGCCAAGTAACACACACACAAGACACACATAACGGCTTTATTACATGACACACGTTCCCTGTCATTTTAACTGTTCATATTACATTTGAGGGACCCCTTGAGATCCCTCCTTTCACACACCTTTTTGAAACAGGAAATTAGGGCAGTACACATCAACAGGCATTTTTTATCCTGTTGCGCCTTTAGCCTTTAGTTTGTCACATTCATACAAAACTATAATTTCATTTTAAATATTTCTAATCAAAGGCAAATGTTATTTTTGATTCAGAAACAGTTTGATTTAAGAAAGCAAGTTATTGGACACAATAAATTTTCCCTGAGCAGAAAAAGATCAACTTCAATTATTTTTGTCTTGGAAGAGAAAGATTTGAGATTTGAAAGATTGAAAGTTTATTCCTAATCATATATAGCTCTTTTAGAAGCATATCTAAGACCTCAAAGTTTTTTTGTACTTTAAAAGTGACACAACTCCACTTTTGGGCATCTTTAAATGAATGATTTGTGAAACAATATGAGGTAGATTAGAAATAGTTTGGTTATAAATAGAAAAGTAATGAACCCATTTTGCCCTGCACACAGACACCCTCTCAGAAGGCTTATGTTTCTGTTTTGGTTCACTAGGGTGTCAATTTGTCTTAATCCCATTACATTTTAGCTTTGAAACCCTCCTGTGGACATCTTTGTATTAGTCTATTTGTGGAAAGGTCAGGTGATGTATATGTGTGTAATTATCCAGAGAAGGAAAATGTCATTCTAACTGACTTTAGCAGCTGCCGCATGGCAGGTACTCGGGTGCCGCTTACTGTCTGTAAACGGTGTGTGAGCGGCTATATACACATAATGTTGTGCATAGTTCACTGGTTCATGTTCACTGATCGTTTTTCTCTCCTTCTCTTTCAGAAAAGCCAGAGCTGGTACAACGTAAGTCACACTTCCTATACTGGGTATATGTGTTTGTGTGTTTTTATATAACTGTATGTTTGTTTTTATGTTGTGTGTCCACCTTCACAGCATTGATAAGCAGATATATTTTTATAACACATATCTTATAAGAATATATTATAGTCATATCTCGCTGTCTGTCTGTCTCTCTGTATTCATTATATATTACTGTCTATTATACAGTTTATTGTGGCATTTAGCCACAAGGGGGTGTAGTTTTTCCTGCTATGTCTCAACCAGTTTTTATTCCATATGATCTTCCCTTTATTCAATCCTTTTTTATTTTTTTATTTTTGTGGCTATCTATCTCTCCCCACTCTTTCCCTTTTAGCATGAGAGACAGCACATCCTGAGAGTAAGCATGATTTTACAGCCCTCACTCCACTTCCTGTCTCCTCCTGTAATAGCTCTAACATAATTCCTTCCAAAAAGTACGAAATTAAGATTGAATAATTGAAAGCCTTCAAGGCTTCTGTGTAGCTGTAAAGGCTATATGTTTGTGCTAATCTAATAATGTAATTATAACACCTTCATTAAAGACCCCATGCAATCAGCTGAAGGATAGTTTTCTTCTGTCTTGGCATTCCTACTGAAACTGGAAATTATGGCTGGACTGACTGAAGGCTTTATCCTTTTATTTTAAAAAAAAACAACTGTCTTAAGTTTAGATTAGGGCCATAAACCATTATATACAATTTGCTTGAAATTGCTAGAAATAGATAAGGTTTACACTAACAGATGTTTTTGTAAAATCCTACAGCAACAAATCAGACAAATGTTTACATATTGTAAAATGAGAATTGTTAAAAAATGTAAATAATCCTATAATTTTATTTAATCTATAATAACTTGAAGAGAATGTTTGTGTGGAAATTCCTGACTTTGAGACATTTTGACTTTTTTTTTTGATGATCTCTTAATGATAGAAATTACTGCATTTCTCTGGTGAAACATCTAAAAGCCACAAAACACCCACTGATTCCATGGGGTCTTTAATTCTCAACAGTGCTACTGTATCAATGAATAGGATTATTCTGTTCACTGTTCTGTATTGATAAAAACTGAAAACGCATGGCATTAATTCCTGCATGGCAGCATTAGACATGTTCTCAAGGGTGCAATGGGTTGGTGAGTCGTGAGTCACACTGATGTCCAACAGCTGCATGAATGTGAGCTATCTAAAGCAAACAAACTGCATTCTACAGCAGGCAGTGTCAGTTATTGATGAGCTTTAATGCATGACTGAGTCCTGTATATTTGAATGAATTTGTGTGTGTGTGTGTGTGTGTGTGTGTGTGTGTGTGTGTGTGTGTGTGTGTGTGTGTGTGTGTGTGTGTGTGTGTGTGTGTGTGTGTGTGTGTGTGTGTGTGTGTGTGTGTGTGTGTGTGTGTGTGTGTGTGACCAAATGTCCCCACAAGCATGGTAAAAGCCACACACCCCTACATTGTGGGATTATGATACAAACTACCAGTAATCTACGTTTAGAGAATTTCTTGACAAAAATGAAGTCATTTTAAATATACACACAAGATTTTTATTGAGAGAGAGTAGAAAGAGTAACATTAACTTAGAGCAGCCTTCTCTGTTTCTGAGAAAGAAACATTGTACACGTGCGGTGCCTGGGAAGGGACAGATTCACCTCCCTAACTTTAGTAGCAGCAGACATGTTCATTTGTGGGAGTTTAATGATATCATAATTTATGTTAAATGAACTATTAAGGAAATTTACTTTCTTCACATACATTTTAGTTCATGTTTGTCATTAATAATGATAAATATACAGGTACAGGGTAATTAGTGGTTTTGTATTGTGTTACAGCTGTAAATGTTTTAATGAAGCTATTGAGTAAATGATACAATTATTCATTGATGACACATTTAAACACTTACCACCTACAGAAGTAATCTAGACAAACCATAGAATCAACAAAGCTTTACTGCCATGACGGTTGGAATTTACAACAATAATTGTTACTTATTGTTACATATATTACTTGGGTGATAAGATGCATGAAATTAAGGGAAAATTAAAGACAAACAAATGGTAAAAAAAAATCTGCCCATTTAGATAGCAAAGTAAATATGTGTGTTAGAGAGAGAGCAAGAGAGAGAGAGCAAGAGAGAGAGAGCAAGAGAGAGAAAGAGCAAGAGTGAGAGAGACAGAGATGACATTATTTAAATTGTCACACCCACTTATCTTGGTACCAGCCACAGGCAGCACGTTATTTACTTTGTAAGTTAATATGTAACTTACTTTACATACTCATCATTTGAGATAAACACACACAGAGACGTTTTTAAGTTCATCCTCAGCAAGCATCCAGCTCTAAACACATTAACAAGGCTGACAGAGTTACTGTCATCCAAAGACATTCAGAGGTCTTCATATCTGCTTGGTGTCCTGCTGATCTGTTAAAAAACGTGGTTTGTAAATGGTCAACTGCTGCTCCATTGGGATTCTATTCAGATCTTCATAGGAGAAACTGTGTAGATACAAAAATCTGTGTAGACTTCATGTATAGATGACCTTCTTGCATTATTTCTGATGGGAAAATACTTCTTATACCAAAATTGAAGTTGGTACTCGCAATAGCACAATTCCACTCTGCGCTGTGTTCAGTCTCAGGCTTACGACTGCTGCAGATCAGATGTCACACTTTGTACTTGGTTATCTTTAGGTTCCTGACAACACAAATAAGAGGAACGGTGAGTCAAGCCTGTGTGTTATTTAAACCAAAAGACACTTTAGAAAGCTTCTTACCTATGGAATTGGTTCAGCAGATATTCACACAGCTTGTGGACTGTTTGAAGACCTGTTGAAGATGTTGTTTGATTTATTTTCTCTAAAAGAAGAAGAAATTAACAACAACAACAAGCAGGGAATATATCAGGAAATTAATGTTTTGATCTTTTGATATTTAACAGCAAGAACTTTGAAAGCCATCCAACAGTAGAGACCAGCTGGTTGTTGCTCTGGGGTTAAAATTAATAAATACTTGCGGTAGTAACTGTGAATGGTCTTTCTATGCTGGTTTTTCACAAACAGAAGTGAAGTGTTTATAGTCTAAAAAACATGGAATAGTTAACGGAAATAATACGGACACTTTCACAGTATGGAGAATAGCAAACTGGAACAATTGACAGCATAATACAGCATCTGTCTGCCGAGGCTACTAAAGGGCACTTGCATGTGAGTGTGTTTTCAGAAGCACATTGGAATCATGTGGTGCTAGTCAGAGGAGACCAACGCTCACCGTCAGACAGAGGTTTCACCCTGATAAAGATCTGTGATAGCTTACAGATATCCTGAACCTACAGTAGGAGTGTCTGGATCTGGGATACTACAAACACTACAAACTACAAACACACTTTATTATCCAGAGGAATCCTTCAAGCTAGAGAATTTTTATTGATGAACAAATTGATCTGCAAACCAGACGCTGGCTGTGTTGAAGACAGAAACTCACACATGGATTCGTCTTTTGGCTCTGAGGAGGACTGGGAGACCCTCTTGGAGCTGGAAGAGGCTTTGGCTTGGTGGTTCATTCAAGCTTTAAAACAGAAACAGGATTGGGGTTCAAAGACAAACTTGTATGAAGATGAGGAGATACCAGCTGTGAGTCTCTGTAAAGATGCCAGATTCATAAATCATGACACAGTGTGGATTGTTAAGTCTTAATAGATATGAACCACAGAAGGAGAGTTAAACTGATTTATGGTATTAGTATTATGGAATGGAATTAGTATTAGCTTAGTTCAATACTGTATATAAATTTGTTGGTGTTTGTAAATACAAGGACACAGTTTTATCTCACTTCCATGGCAAATGAAGTCGACAGCATTTGTTGTCTTTTCTAATAGTGTTTTTGTCATTGAGGTATGGCTTCAGTTGTGCCACAGTGTGAATGGACTCATGTTTCATCTTAAACTACTGCATGGCAAAGTTAAACAAGCATTTGCCTGGTGATTAGCTATGTGGAAGAACAAAAATGGCTAGTTGCTCTGTTTGGCTGTGGATGTTTGACCATCTTCATGTTTTTTACCTATTAGTTCATTTGTTTTGTAGGTCCTTAGTCCTACATATAAGCAACGCAATGAAGACTTCCGGAAACTCTTTAAGCAGTTGCCAGATACAGAGCGTCTTATTGTGGGTAAGAAGTCTTCTGAGACTTCTGTCTTCTAAAAAATTCTGAGAAAAGCTTACAATTTATTTTTTTCGCTACTTAATGTATTGAAATTTTAAGGGTTAACTTTTGAGGGTTAACTAAAATGCCTTAATATATTTTGACATCATTGTGTTAATGTAGTGTCAAAAACATTTGATCTGTGGTTCCTATATGAAAAATTAGCCTGCAAATACAGAACTCTGTTGTTTATCTGTACAGATGGAAAGTAAAAAGTGTTATTTGTTTTTCATAGTAACGACTTGTGTGCTTGTTTGTCTGGAATGATAAGACAGTAATTGAGTGGCTAATAAGATGTGAATGGCATCGACAGACCTTTGACCTCATCTTCTCATTGGTAGACTACTCATGTGCTCTTCAGAGAGACATTCTCCTCCAGGGCCGCCTCTACCTCTCCGAAAACTGGATCTGTTTTTACAGCAACATCTTTCGCTGGGAGACACTGGTAGGTTTTTCACTTGTTCTTGAATCTGACAGAAACACATAAGCTCTTATACAGTGTTCATTGTGATGGAATAGATATGTCATGGTATACTTTATTAGAGTTTTTAATTATCTGCTCTGTGGGAGTTGAATCCATGACCTTGGTGTTGCAAGCATAACCTGAGAGACAGGAGCAGTTTTACACTAAGAAGCGAGTTGTATTGTGTTTGACGGTGTGTTGTTGTGTTGTATGTGTGTGCAGCTTACAGTACGTCTGAAAGACATCTGCTCCATGACAAAAGAAAAAACAGCACGTCTTATTCCTAATGCCATCCAGTTGTGCACGGACACTGACAAGGTGAGACACAGCTGTACTCAGGTAGCACAGCCTTCGTTAAACCAAACCAGTCACTTCTTCTCCTTTAATCTCTGCTTTCTCCTTCACTTCAGCACTTTTTCACATCGTTTGGTGCGAGAGACAGAACGTACATGATGATGTTCAGACTTTGGCAGAATGCACTGCTGGATAAGGTATGTGTTAAAAAATTAGCTTAAATCCAAAACAAGATCTACACTGACTCTGTATTCCTGTTCTTGGAACAGATTATGCAATCAGCCAATCATAGCCCTACACTAATCCTACCTTTATGTTCAAAGAACTGTCTAGAAATATCATAACATCTAGGAATATATCCTGATTTACATTACAAAAAGATGATGTTGGATTACAGAAGATATCTGATCTTACCTCAGTTTATAACTCATAACCAGTGAATGTGAGTCTCTATGACTGCATTTATGCATTTGCCAGATCCATCAGAACCATTTATCCATTGGATTGGGGAATACTTTTGATCAGTCTATGCGATTCCTGGGATTCAAACCTATGACCTTGATGTTGCTAGTACCATGATCTTGCAGTTAGGCTAGAAGAACATGTACTGCTTTGTGTTCTAAAATGCTCTGTATTTTGTCTGTCTGAAGCCTCTTTGCCCTAAAGAACTCTGGCACTTTGTGCATCAATGTTATGGCAATGAATTGGGACTCACGAGTGACGATGAAGACTATGTGCCCCCTGATGATGATTTCAACACCATGGGGTGAGTTACTGTGTGTATTTTTTAGTAGTGCCTCAGCATAGCTGAGGATACCTAATTTTACCTAATTTTCTAGCTTTAGCTTGATACTGAAATGTGATTTTTAAGAGACAGCACAATTTTCTAGGAAGTTATAAAAGCACTAGAAACACACTTATATTTAAGAAAACCTGAACCTTCTAGGGATCAAAATAATGGTCAGTTTCAAATTAAAAATGATGTAAAAATGCTAAAACACTGCAGTAACCATATAACAATACCCAGCAACAAATTCCTAGATTCCTGGTTGCGAGTTTTACATATGCATTCATTATTAATTTCTCTTGCAATGTAAAAACCTAGTTGACCCACACATTTAGACCACTTGCAATAATGTTCCTCATCTGTGTAAACATTGTGTGTGTATGCATGTGTGTGTGTGGTTCAGATACTGTGAGGAGATCCCAGCAGAGGAGAATGAGGTCAGCAATGATAACTCATCAAAGAGCAGTGGTGAAAACAAGCTGGACAGCAGTTCACCTCCAGCACACAAGAGATCCATCACTCACTCCACCATCACCTCCACAACACCTCCCAGCAGCACTGATACACCACTGTCTGTGAGTATATACAACTATATTATCATATAGTGTTCACTTCACATAGGCTAGCAATGAGAAACAGCTTGTAAAACTCTGTCCCCTGCTGGCCACAGTTTGACATTGCTGCTGAGGAGTACACAGACTGTCTACCTGATGCTGATCTGCTGCCGCTTCCTCTACTGGTTGAGGAGAGGAACTGCGAGCCAGTCAGTCCTCTGGGACCAGTGCCCTCACCTTCCCTGGACTTCAATGACAATGAGGATATACCCACTGACCTCAGCGATTCCTCAGAGACAAATGATGACGGTCTGCATAATAACCAATTTCATAAAAATCGAAAGTTACATTTTATCCGTTATTACAACCGTTATTTTTTTTGGACAAGTCATTTGTTGATAAAAGCTGAAATACTAAATACTGTAAATAAAAATGGAAAATTTGTGTGTGTGTGTGTCTGCGTGTGTGGTCTCAGCAGATGAGGTTCAGGCGTTCCATGAGGACCTGAATGGTCGTCAGTACATTAATGAGGTGTACAAGTTTAGTGTTGATAAGCTGTATGGTATTCTCTTCACCGAGTCTCAATTCATGATGGACTTTATGGAACAGAGAAGATTCACTGGTGAGAAAAAAGAACACACATTTATAACTCTTAAATGTTGCACTATTGAACTAAATATATACACAAATATTACATGATTATATCATGTAATATTTGTAACCAATCAATATATTAAAAACAAAATTCACACAAGGCCAAAAATGTCATTGTTATATTAACAATTTCAAGATATTCATCATTATTATCTTGTTGATTTTGAAAATGTATACATTTTAATACATACAGCACATATAAGATAAGATTATGTAAGTATAAGATTAAGTTGATGTAAGAAAAACAGAAAAAGACATGAATATTATGTTTATTATTTAAACAGTAATGAAAATAAAAAGGAAAGGAAACAGTATAGATAAAGGATAGATAAAATAAAATAGCTGTTGTTCTATTTGTAGCATGTTTAGTTTACTTCATTTGTTATTTTATCTGTGGTGTGGTCAGTTTTATCACTGGTGTGTTTGGATCTATGTCACACAGATGTTGTGCATCATCCCTGGAAGAAGGAGGATGCAGGAAACCAAACAAGGGAGATCATGTACACCATCTCTCTGTCCAACCCACTGGCCCCTAAAACAGCCACAGTCACTGAGACCCAGGTGTGTTCATGCTAACTGATATTAACAGATTACATTTCTGCTGTAGAATTCAGGCTTATCCACAGTAACATTTGTTATTTATTTTAATCATTTGTTAAAAAAAGGAAATTTCTCTCTAAATTAGACCCTGTACAAGGCCAGCCAAGAGAGTGAGTGTTACATCATTGACGCAGAGGTCATTACTCACGATGTACCGTATCATGACTACTTCTACACGCTAAACCGCTACATGCTGACACGTGTGGCTAAGAACAAGTGTCGGCTGAGGTACTGAGGGGCAGGCGATAATGTTCTGTAGCATTTGCGTTAGTAACACGTTAAGCAAGCTCTGATGTACTGTGATTGGTCCTTCAGGGTTTCTACAGAGCTTAGATACAGGAAACAGCCTTGGGGCTTGGTGAAGGGTTTTATCGAGAAGAACTTTTGGAGTGGCCTAGATGAGAACTTCAAAAGCTTAGGTAAGACCACATCTAAAAGTCTAACTTTGAGCTTCACTGAAAATAGTCTGTACACACAAAAACCACCCCTTCAGATACTGATGAGCCGGCCCACAACCTTCTTAAGCCCCACCCATAACCATATTAAGCCAAACCTACAATATTATTAAGCCCCACCCATAGCCTTAAGCTCCTCCCACAATAACATTAAGTTTTACTCAAGTCTATTTTTATATTACTGTTGCTACTCCTGTTTTGTCAGAGCTGGAGTTGGCAAAAATGGAGGATGCCCTAATAGAGTCTCACAGGCCGTCTCCTAAAGCTAAAGCAATGAAGAACTCCACCTTAAGGCGAAGAAAAAGACCTCTCACACACCTCCGAACAGCCCATCTAGATGAGACCCTAAGCCCTGTCACCACGCCAACAGATGAGGAAGTCATTCAACGCATCAAACACGTGGCAGGTCAATTTATGCACCCCCAAACACATATTTTAGTTTAATTTACACAAAGCACTGCCAAAATGCAAGTTTCACTGCATTGGATATGTGATTTCTCTGCTCACAGGTTCCACCCAGACCAAACACATTCCAGAGCACACGTCAGGGGGCAGAGTTTTCTGCAACCTCTCCAAACCATTACTCATCATCAGCTGTGTGTAAGTACTTAACATTGTGTCTTTATATCTTTTAACTAGTACTAAGTCTATAACTGACTTTTTTATTTTTATAAACGTTGCTTTGCCGTTTAACTCTGTTTTCTTTTTTCTATTCTGTCTCGTGACCGGCCTTAGGATCTGTGTAAGGTACATTCATTTACTGATAACAAATACAGACTTCATTTTTTCTGTGAAAAAATCCTATTCCCAACCTGTCATTCTGTTTCAATAACCTTGCCTTATTCTCTCACTGTCAGACCCCATCAAATGTTTTGATAAATAATTTTTCTACGTTGTATCTTGTTTTGATCAGTCAAAGACAACATCATAACTTTAAATAACCTAGATGTTAATCCCAGAATGCATTGCGACAGACAAGTGACACCAAGATTTTCAAATGAGTCCAAGATTTCAACCAAAAGCTTTTGTGTGTGACCCATTAAGAGAGTTGTTGCTTAGGTACAGCATTTTAAATCAGTGACGTATTAGGTTCCATGACAATTGCTAATAGGTGCTGCCTATTAAGGGAGCAAAACAGCTCACTAGGTTTTGGAACAGAGCTGTAAGTGTTTGTCAAAATGAGACACGTTTCACAATCTGCTCAATATAACATCCCATACCACTCATCACACCTCATTAGCATTTGGTATTTTTCAATTACTTAGTTGTGGAGCTGTTTTCTCTGTGTTCTCAGTTTGTCTGTTGTTGTTTTCTCTCTGCAGTCTTTTGCTGCTGGTCTTTCTAAATGTTATGCTGTTCTATAAACTCTGGATGCTGGAATATTCTGCTCAGACCCTCACAAGCTGGCAGGGTTTACGCTTACATGAGAGGTACAACGTACACAAATACTGTATTTGCACTGACTTATGGCCTGTTAACAGCAGACATTTACCTCAGACAACACTGTGTATTGAAACACACGTGGGATGAAAATACACCCAGTGACTGAACAAGGTTTTATTTATAGCACCTGACCAAGAAAACCCACCAGCCAATAAGATATGAGCTTTTGGGTCATGTAAGGGGCAGGTATTCCAGGTAGACTGATTCAGTCTGCTTTGCTGTTATCTCGTAGTGTGAACAAACCTTGTCCTGCAGTCCAGTTTGTTTTTGGGGTTTGTTTCCAGTGTAAATAAGCTCTTACACATAAACCCTCCTACATTTACTAAATAGACCTTTGTATGTTTTTGCCAGTAGTATTTCTGTTTATTTGAGGTGTTTATAGTGGATGTGTGTTTTAGCAGTAAACTCCCGCAGACGCAGATGGAATGGGCTCAACTCTTGGAGTCTCAGCAGCGTTACCACGAGGCAGAGCTGCAGAAATGGAGAGAAATCATTAGATCATCAGTACTGTTATTAGATCAGGTACAGTCTACAATACACACACACACACACAGGTGTGTTTTATTCATTCAACAATAAAGTGTTTTGAATGTAGGAAATTGGTGAACGTTTGTATGTTTATGCCTTCATACAGATGAAGGACTCTTTGCTGAGCCTACAGAAAGGGGTGGGGCTGCAGGATTATAACTCTGATTCAGAAGAGAAGCGGAGTCGGTATTACTGACAATTGCTCTCCAGGCCACCAGGGTGCGCTGTGCAATGTAGAGCCACGTATGTGAGTTTGTCAACAAATGTGTGTACTACTCCACGAAAGGCAAAAATCAAAGGGCCCATATGTACATGTATGACTATGCATACCAAACTAAAGAAACACTTGACAGAGACCAGAAGATGGACCGTTTACTGCCATTGACCGATCCAAGCAGTCAACAAACCGGCCCCATCCTAAAGGGAAACAAAAACTGGGGCTGTCCCGTGGGAAAGTGGCAGACGTGGGCCTATCACTGTTGCAGGTTTTTCTTTGAGATTCTTTCTCATTCTTGAATCTGTTACTGTATGCAGTAAATGAAATGGAAACAGGGAGGAATTTAGAGGAATTGAAGAGCATGCTTTTTAAAATTTCAGACCCCTTCAGCATCTGAAATTTTAACCCCTTATTTTGAAGTGGTTTTAATTTTATTGGTTTATGCAAATGATGAGGAAAAGAAAGTATTTGTGTTTTACCCTGTAGGGCTTGAATCTCCTGGTTTGACCTGGGTATGGTAAAGCTCTTTTTTATAGGAAGCGTTGCATCATAATGATATTATGAAATCTGGCTCACTAATGCTGTGTTATTAGGGCAGGTTTTCATGATAATGCTGTGCTAAGATTTAAAGTCAAATTTCACTGCAGCACAAGTGCTGATGTTTTTAACATTGCATTATATGAAGGCCCCCACAGAATCAACTTTAAATATTTATTAAATATTTCGGCCAATCATCAGGTCCAATTTGCAGAAATCTGGAGATGTTCCCTGATATACCCAGAAATCCATGTGTTGTGCTGTGCTATGATTAAGTTACACTATACAAGGCCAGTGAATAATTGTGAAAAGGGACATGGCAGCCAAGGGTCGGATGAGTTTTACCATAGTGTTTCATTACTAAACTGTGATATCTTCTGATTTATTTGAAGATGTAGGAAATTCTATAAATATGTTTGAAATACTTTATTCAAAATGTAATATATATTTCAATATACAAATATAGAGAACATTGCAGATATTTATTGTTAATTTATGTACATATGACATTTATCAAAGCTCTAGACAGGCTAAAGAGTTTATAAATATTAAACTGTGTTTTCTTCATCAACACGCACAAGCACGTTTGAAACGTGTGTGTGAGCGTGTGTGTGTGTACTGTAAGCATATACACACGTGGTGTCTATCTCGGTGAATGTATGTACAAGTGTCTTTGTGTGAAGTTTTAAATCATTCCACTTTGTATGTTTTGTGTCTTCCTACTGGCACATAAAGCCGAACTGCCTTTTTCTTGCCCAGTAGCTCGGTCCAATGGGCGTCTGTTTACACATCTGCCCGGCCTCAGAAAGCTGAGCGGTTAAAATTTGGTTAATTTTCTTTAAACAATCGTTAGCGCAGCCCAAACTCATGCACACACACCCTTTTCCTGCTGTGGCAGCATTCTCGTTTTTGTTTGACTTTGCACTGCAGGAAACGCACATTTTGCCTGGAGTTCACATTAGCTGATTATCTAATCTCACCATTCATTCGCTTTTAATTCATCTAAAAGCCCCTCTTTGTTTATGTGAAATCTGTCAAATTAATGAGGTGTTAGGGATGGGCAGTGGCGATGAAATGTTTTTTGTTTGCTTGTTTGTTTTGTCAGAGCATAAGTGCTCTAGCCTAAACCAAATATAGTATTTGTGAATGGTAGAATTTATTTAAATATGAAATGCAATGGTTCCCTTTTTATGCAGACCGGGGTCAATGTATAAAGTGAAGAGAGGTGGCACTTTATGTCCAAATGTTTAAGGACAGAAAAAGTAATATAATTATATATTTGCTGGCACATTGCTGGTAGGACATATGATACACTTTAACACTCCGGCTACAAACCAGATGGTGTTGTATTGATGAATGTAAGAAAGGTCTTTTCATTTCATCTTCAGTCATATTAGGATCATGAATCATTTTAGAATCTGTGAGGTGTTTTGGATCCTTCAAATCAATCTTTAGTGTTTCTCTGTTCAGTGTTTAAAGCAGGTATTGGAATCCAGATATATGAAGTTGCTTGTAGTTCAGCTTCAGAGATATTTACAGTCTTTACATTTTTCATGCCGGTTGCATCACTGTATTAAAAATTCTTATTTAAAAATCGTAATATCTTGGAATTAGTTAAAACTTTTTTTGGATTAGAGTGAATCTTTGTTGTTGTCGGGTGTGTATTCTGCAACATGGTTTTGATTCCTCTTTATTTCCCAATGTGTGTTTAGATAAAGAGTGTAGATGGATTGCTTGCTCTTAGTTTGGTGTTTTGGGGATGATGAGGAAGGCTAGCATGATTGAAACAGCAAATGAAATCACTGTCACAATGAAATTCACTGTACTGTATGTAAATGTTTGTTCGAATGCCTGGTGTGAAATTACTTTAAGTGTGTTTAAATGATTTTTTTCCTCAACACCCATTTTCTTTTGCAAGAAAATCAAAAAGCAAAAGATAATTTAACTACGGACAAAACATTGTTGGCTCCATGACATGAGCACAACATGATTGAATTTACCTCCAGCCTGATTCTTAGTGATGATTATCTATTATTTTGCTCATATGCAGCAACTTAGCTTGTTTGTTGTATTTGACCAAAGATTCGACCAAGTTTGCATTTTGCAGCTGAAAGTTGTACTGTCATAATTAGATGTGCGAGTACTCTATTGAGCAATCAACATTATTTTGACCATTAACACATTAGCCCCAATGCAGATAAAATACACTAATCTTAACTTTTACTTTTTTAACATTTCAGTTTCAATGGAAAACACAGAGTAGTCATTTCCACTGTACCATGTTTGACACAGCAAGTACATCAAAGAATGAAAGTGATTTGGTTTGTAAACATACAAACCAATGTAACATTTCATTGTCTTGTATCTGCCCATCTGTGGCATCCCATAACTTAACAGGTGTAGCAATTTCTGCCTTTGTTTTTCATATTTAGGTTGTTTTATCTTAGACCAGGCCGATTTGTACATGATTCCATATGCACTGTATGTCTATGACAATGTCTGCAGTGTTCACTGACACAGGAAACAGAACTGTGCTGTGCACAGTTTCCTCTTTAACCAACAACTTTGTCTAATAGACACTCTGATTCAGTGGCTTTCTGATCTATGTGAAGTAGACAGATCACAAAAAATAATAAAAAAAACTGGAAAATACCTCTTGTTGGTGCTTTGGTATGTGCATTTATATTGTCTGGGATATTTTGACATTTCCTCAACACCTCACCTGTGACTCTACAGAAATGTGAGTGTTAGAAAATCTGCAAATCTAACATAAAAGTATTTAATATCAAGATATATATGGAAAGCTATGCAAAACAATTTTCTGTACAAAACTAGAAGTGAAATGTGAATCTAATAAAGTAACCATGCAATGGTCACGTTTCATAAAGTTATACTGACATACACAGTCACACCAAAACTGAAGATTTAGCGTTTAATATCGCGTAAAAAAGGAATACCAACGTACAAGGTTATAAATCACTATTACTCGTACAGAAGTACACGTAGCGTTAGCATGCACCTTCAGCCACCAGATGGAGACATTTACACTCTTGAGTTATATAATTTCTAGATCTATTGTACAAAATGTTCCGTTTTTATTAAGTAGCACGGATTTCAGAGGATATTTATTTATTTGTTTGTTTATTGCTTAACTTACCCGATCTAGCAGGCTATTAGATTAATATGGTGTGTATACTGTAAAAATCGTGATGTGCATTAATGCAGTAGATTTATTGACTTTAAGTCATTTTATTTGTAGGTGACATGTATGGTTTGCATGTACCGTTGCATGTACAAGTTAAATCTTACGTTTAGTTAAACCTTACGTTTAAATCAAACATTGTCACGAAGCAGAAGCATTTGCTAAAATAAATGACGCCAGGTGCATATCAATCACCAGCACAGCAGCACCAATTTCCCCCCATTGCCACTATTCTGACATAATTTCCCAGTAATAATTGATTAGCCTCCTTATATAAACCACACATGGATTTTTCTGTCGTGTAACCAGTTAGTCGGTCGTGCTGAATATATTACCACCAGACAAATTAGTAATCTGTCATTCTGTCTATTCATTCATTAATTCCTGCTTCGTGCCTTATTATGGCTGCCCGCACGAAGCTCTGCCACAGTCTGCATGCATATGAGACCGCAAAAGACTGACCAATAGGAGGAAGACAAATTCTGGTGTGGGTGGACGGTATTCCTTAGGAGGGCGGAGAATGGACTGTCCTGACCAATCACAGTGGACGGGGCGGAATATTTTAATGAACAGGGAACACCTCCATGTTCAGCAATGTGAGGGGCGTGAGGGAACCATTCAAATATGAGGTACCCAAACATTGTGCGTTTGTTACGCAAAACACAACAACTAAATGGGCATTTATTTCCTTGTCAGGTGGAGAAAATAAGGTGTTAAGGTTTATTTTGCAGATCATATTGAATGATTTACTGCTTTTGTTCTGGTGGGAACGGTTAAGTGGACTCCTGCTGGACCACGAAATCCATGTGAAGATGGAAGGAGAGCGCAGTCGGAATAAAGAGCGAATCGAGATCAGTTTGGCGTGGTTGTGTGAGCTGGACGTGTTAAAGCAGCGCCAGGAGAGTCTGGTACTGGGCGCCCTGGCGCTTGGGGACACGGTGCCCGGGTGTCCGGCTTGGGGTGATGTCGCTCCGGCCCGCAGCTGTAGAGAGCAAGAGCTTATGACTTTAAGACGACAGCTGGTAAGTGCAACATCTTTGGTTTTCACGAATATGACAATAATAATGTCCTTTTGAAAATCTCTCCAGGGGATCAGCATCACTGAATGAAGTTGTCCATCTATAGAAAGTGTGGGATAAAGTTTAGGAATGTGGGGGTTATATGCACACAGTCCATCCGCTATAAGAAGCTAATGAAGTGTATAAAAACAAGAGGCCTATTAAAATAAAATGTCGTTTCTGTCGTTGCCTGTGCAACAATTCAATATTGCTGCTTTGCTGCACGTTTAGATAATAGCACCAAAGATGCCATTATAATGGCCATTATAAATAAATGCAGCTTTCAGTTTAAATACCGCCTTTGACAGCTGTGATTGATGCACACATGTTAAAGGGGCGGGTCTATTGTTCCCTTTGCTTAAATTGACTAATTCTTACTTTAACTGAATGTCGAATGATATTTAGCAAATATGTAGCTATAAAAGTTGCATTTTAGTAAGAAATATACAATTTTCCAAAGTAATCTTTATAAAGTATTAGGTCTGTTTCTTTTCATTACCTGCCCATCATCTTCCCAGCCCCCTGGGTTGGACCCTCACTCCAACTCAGTTTTCAATAAATCGCCAGTGAAAGCCGTTGAGAGAAATCAAATAAGCAGGCGTCTCTTTTCCCCAGAGTTTCCATCCCAGTAGATGGATCAGACAAAAGGCGTATGTGTGGAATACTAATAGGACTCTCTCGGGAAACGTGCGCGTGCGGTAGAGCTCCAGACGCGTCGCCCAAATGAGCTGTCAGCGGCGCGCGCTTCCGTGACCACCGGAACGCACTGATGAGAGCTGCGCGCACCCAAACATCTTTCATTCTTTCATTTAGCTTTTATGTCTATCTGTCGTTGAACTGATTTAACAGTAATCGTTTCATTCGTATAAAGACAAATTATTTCTCCTCAAACAACTGCAGAAGACGAGCGCTGTGTGGTATTAACACAACCCTGCGGGTATCATGTAATTACGCATCCATCCTTAAAATATACAAATAGCAATGTACGTCTCCAGTTGTTCTATGTTAAAATATGTGCTTTAAATCATTTAGATGTGCCACATATTTATCGGTTCAAGTTCAGGTGTAGATGAGAACCCAGGAGTGTTTGAGAGACTTGTATTTACATAAAACATCTGTAAAACACAACCTCATCCCCTAGTACCAGAGATCCAGTGATGCTGATCCCCTGGAGAGATTTTCAAAAGGACAGGCAACACATCATATTCACAGTCCTTTATTGTTACAATAATAATATCACAATATAATGATAATTTTCCCCAATTTAGATGCATGAAACATCGATAACATTTACTTTTTCTTATCCATGTGTGCATTCACATGTGAATATTTTTCTGTCTTCAGTTATTAGTGCAGTACAGTGACGTAGTTGCTCGTAGTTTACACAGCCGACCAGACATGTGTGCAGATAAATGGGGCAGGGTGGTGTATGTGACTGGGTGTGGATGGGGGGAGAACTGGTCGTGTCCCATATTGGCACATAAAAGGCAAAGTGGGCACAGCAGCCCTATAATAAGAGCACGCTCGCAGCCCGATCTCCCTCAGGTCCTGTCTGTTCCTGTGATAATCAGATAGACTGCTGCCTTCTGTGTCTGCGATACATTTGAGGTGAAGACATCAAACCAGGTAATCTATCACGCTGTCTCAGACAGTCTATGGAGATTAATAGTAAACCCAAATCAAAGATGCCCAGGAGGAAAACAAAGCGAGGCTGAGTCATGCACTGCACTGAAAATAGCTGCTATATGATCCTTAAGATCATTAAAACTGGATTATGTTTTTAACAAAGTGTGAACTTCAATGGCCTTTGTTTAGTGGCACAATTTAAGCATTCAAATCTTGCAAACCTAAAACTGACTGAATTGCTTACTGATTTGTCTTTCTGCTTCCCACTTGTCTCTTCTTTCCTTTTCCCACATGTTTCCTTTTTATATTGTATTTTTTTTCATGCTTAAGCTTTGCCCTTACTCTCTAAACCATGTTGCCATGGTTATGAGCAATAAGATTCTTAGAAAAATTGCAGTTCTTGTAAGTCTTATTTTGGTCATGAGGGCACCAATAGATACAAGACTTAATGAATATAAGACTAATAAAATACAGGCAGCCTTTACTGCATGAATAAATCTTGACAGTCCCTAAACTGTGACATGGCTGATTCATTTTAATTCATTTAAGTCTTGAAAAAAATTATGCTGCTTGATTCAACCAGTTGTTGAGAGAATTTGAACTTCGGATAAAGTTCTACTTTTGGACAGTTTTCTGTCTTCACTCTTGTTTTTGCCCTGACCTATCTTTTCTTATGTGTTTGTATCTCTCATATTCACCATCAGAGCTTTCTCTACTGTGCATATACCAACATCAAAATATGTTTAACATGTAAACTGTTTGAATTAGCCTTTTACAGGCAAAACAGGTATTTTAAAATGAAAACATTCAAGCATAGAGCACGTGTAACACTCTGCCAAAACCTCAGCACTGTGCAGCGTGTTCTTATATGCATCACCGTAAGCAGTTACGTAAGCGAATGGCAACCTGGAACATCCATAATTCACTAAAAACAAGAGGATATTGTAGCAGAAGCTTTTGATGTTAACAGCAAAAGATCCAGGAAGCACTTGCTCTATTTTTGTGTGTGTGCAAATTTTGTTCATGGCACAGTACGTTCCTCACATGCCCAGAAGTTTTTTCATATTTTGCTTGTGTGTGATGCAAAGGTTTGTCATTATTTTAACCACTTTCTCCATTTACAGCTTAAGGCTTCTTTACTTCTTATTTTCCAGTATAAACACTATAATAACCACCCAACCAAAGTTCAGGTGATCCAAGACAGAATTAAGAAACTAAATAGCACACTTTTTCTTTTGGTTATAATAACAAACACATCATATTCACAGTCCTTTATTGTCACAATAATGATATCACAATATAATGATAATTTTCCCCAATTTAGATGCATGAAACATCGATAACATTTACTTTCCTGAATTCATACATTTATTGGTCATTTGTAGAACTGTAATATTACTGACCTTTTAAAATATTTATGAAGGAACAGAGCTTTATGGTGTACTTCATGGTAATCTGGAACGTGGAGAAATGTAGGACACCTTAGTGCAGTAAAAGCTCTAATGCAGAAAAATACCCTAATGCACCTTATTGCCATCTCAGCTGAGTCACCATAATTATACCGCAATATAATATGCAACTGTGAATTATGCATCGCTTTTAAAGGCAGTTAGGATATTTTTGTGCTGCAAATAGACAGGACTCACATTACATTACATAAGCCAATTATACCTGTGATTAAGGAAGTATGCTTTATACTTTATGTCTGTGGCCATCTTCTAAAATAGTCTGCTAGAGCGCATTGTCTGTCTGTGGAACAATGCAGAACCGGCTCCAGGGCGCCCCCAGCCTGCTGATGTTGGCATTGCAACAGCAACTCAGAGAGTTGAGAGTTGACACAGGACTCGCATGTATGCAGAATACAGAGGAGGAACCAGACTGCCCCAGTGCATCCAGCTCAGGTGTTACATGACTCATTATCATTGTCTTCTGAAAAACAGATCCAAATATTGTTTATTCTGTTATTTGTATAAAGTCTGCTGGCTTTTTTATTACAGAAAATAGACAGATGTTTTGAATGATGTCTCAAAGGAATTCAACTTATTTTGACTTCCTAGGATTTTATGATCAAAGTGAATGTCTGTCTCCTCCACTGCGTACTTGTTCCTCTCCAAACCTCACTGTCTCCTGTCACAGGCCCAGATCTGTGGGTGAGTCTCTTCTTTAATCCTTTAATTACTTCTCACACCCACCTTCTGTTTGTATGTGCATTTATTCTTGATCTCAGTACTATGAGTTATTGTAACCAATTATCATTGGTTATTGATACTTGATGCTTGCTAAATCTGTTACTATTGCTTTGAACTGTGATTAGGGATTTTCAACATCACATAATGAATTAACATAAAAATGAACTGCATGTTTAATAACACAGTTTTCATGATTACATTTATTCCTAATAATAGTTTAATGATGGGGTTAAATAATCAAATGAAATAATGGACTTTGTATTCATGTTTTGATAGATGCCTACATGCTGAACTGGGGCGGTCATATGGAGCCCACAATACAGGCCAGCCTGCCTCGCTCATTTTCTGCCCCATACCCCTTACTGGAGGGTATCGCTGAGGGAGTAGAGGAGGAAGAGGAGGATGAAGAAAGCACTCAATGGGATATGGTTCAGATGCTGGATGCTGGTTCCCTGGCTGAAGAGGATGGAAGCCTCACACCTGAGATAAGCCTCATTGCAGATACAGAAGAAAATCCCACAGTGAAGATAGATGATGGGCCGACAGCAGAGGACATCCAGCAGGCCATACGTGTGGAGACATACATCCTCAGTCTCCTGCAACGTCGCCATGTTAGATCCACACCGGAACTCAGCCCTGAACACAATCTGTGGCAACACCTAGACCTATACTCACCCAGTTATTCAGACCTTCCACACAATCAACCAGAATGGCAGAAATGGGCAGCTCTCTCAGAAGAAGAAGGCCAGGAGGAGGCCCAGGAAGAATACTACATAAATCTACCTTCTGCCCAAGCTGGACCAACTCTCCTGGCCAGTGAGGAGCCAGAATCCTCCTTAGAGGTGGATCAGTATGGAGTTTCAGAGGTCAGCTCCAGCAACGATGAAGCTGACTCACCTCAGCATCAACAAAGCTATCTTGAACACCACCCGACAATGTCAGACACAATAATTCAACCGCACATTCACACCTACTGCAACCAGACCTGCTCAGCTACGTCATCAACTTCTGAAACCTGTGAGCAACAGCAGACCTTTTCTTCTCAAGAATGGGATCTTCTCCGTTTTCTAACCAGAGGAGATTCAGGAGAAAGATGGACATCTGGAACAAGCAGACATACCAACACAACCAGCAGCTCTCAGTCAGAAGATGGTTCTTTCTCTCAAGAATGGGCCACCCCAGAAGAAAATAAATATTACACAGTGGGGCAGGACATAAGCAGACACCCTAGTGACACATCCTACACATCCAACCAGCCCCTCTGGTGTTCCTCAGCAGATCTCAATCATAAGGAGAATGAGAACATCTTCAGAGAAGAGGTGCAAGAGATCGGACACAACCGTTTATCCGGTCCCACTTTTAAACACAGTTGCGTTCAGTTCATGAAGCAGGATCAGAGGGTTGGAATGGGGTTGGAGACGACGGATTGTTCTGACTCCAGTCTGAGCGAGACCTTCTCCCCTGGAACCAGTTCAGTGTCTAGTGATTCAGATGAGAGTGGAGGGCTAGTCTGGCCTCAGCAATTGCCTCCTCGCTTGCCCCCATCCTCCTCTTCCTCCCAGGACTCCCCCAACACTGTGGTCAAGATTAAAGCCTCGCACGCACTAAAAAAGAAGATCATGTGTTTTCGCTCAGGCTCAGTCATGACCACAGTCTGAATTTATCACCAAATTTATATTCTATAAATCTCCCATTGTAAGATTTTAAGCAAGGCCATTTACCTTGGATTAGCATTTAACCATTATTAGCATTTGTGTTTTATTATTTATTAAGTTATTTATTATAAAGTATTAAGTCTTTTGATTGCTAAACATGAATTCTGTTCAGATCATATTGGATGGATGTAAGGAAGTCATGGATCTCATAAATATAAACTTGTTTATCTCATAAGAAAAGAAAACTCACAGTTAAGATCTCTTTACTAACTTTTTAATGTAATATAAAAAATGTATATAAAAAAACATTTTCTCCTACATGGCAGTGAGATTAATGGAGAACATTACATTCTAAATCATGTTAGATTATTTTAGAGTTGCTGATTACTAAAACATATTTCTCATTGAATGTAACTAGGTCACATTATTTTACAATAACTTTATGGCTCTATATTCTTAATGTATTACAACATTTGTCTCATTGTATCAATTCCTTAACAATTTTAATCTGAGTTGACACTTACATAAAAGAAAAACAATAACTGAGAACTCACTGAGCAATAATTTTTTTCCTCTGGGATTTTAAACCCTGTTCTGAAATTAAAAACCTTTTGTGTTCTGAAAAACAGAGTAGCGCATACGAGTTTGGAATAACATGAGGGTGAGTAAATGATCCTTATTAATATTACAAACAGTACTGCTTTGCCTGCTGTGTCTTGTGTTTTAACTATATTTTGCACTGTTCATGGGCCATTCATGTTTAAATGAAGCTCAACACACGTATTTTGTAGAATGTTTGTTAAAATACATTTGTAGAATTGTTTTTTTTTACATTTGTAACCTATTAGTATTAATACTTTGATATTAAAGTTCAACATTATGTAACTTATTTATATGCACCATTTAGGTGGATTTGAGGACTGTTTTTGAGGAATTTGAGGAATATTTCATGTTTTGCTGCTACACACTAAGGCGACCTCCCTTACCTGTGACATAGAGTGGATTGGCCTGCTCAACACACCTGTAAACACCTGTAATTGTGGTGTGTTTTTAAATATGGCTTGTCTGCATTTAATATTTCACTGCCACCGTGTATTTTTAAGAGTTTATAATGTAGCCTTTGAAACTGTTTCTGCTCGTTGCATGTTTTAAATAAACTGCTTTTAAAAAATTGTGTGTGTGTATGATTTAAATCTTATGTGGAGATTTTTGCAAAGCTAAAATAATTTTGTGTGAAGGTGATTGTCCGTTTGTCTCTTGGACTTTAAAAACAATTATAAAACACCACATTGTGTTTTAAAGAATGAATGCTTTCAAAAGATCGCCAGTGATGATATTGTGGGAAGTCAATGGATTGATATAACTAGAACATTGTAGTATAATTAAAACGCGCATAATGTTTTGCATGATGTTTCTTAATGTTATTAATGAAAAGTTGTACAATACAGTTACCAATAACAAAACATACACGGTGCCCTACATCCAAATGTTTATTTCTATTTAAATTTTTTCCTTGTAAATATATGTACACAACAGTACATATTTGTTACTCAGAGTAACAAGAGTAACAGATTTTATGTACAACAAGCTTTTATTTAGCAATATAACTGATACAAATTGTATAGTCACACACTCAAAACTACTATAATATGCTCCATAAGTGACATAAATACAGGAGAGGTCACATTCATGATTCATTCCTGTTTTTTGTATTGTTTTTAGTTGCCATGGAGTGCTGATATAATTAGCTGCCTTATGATGCCCTGACAGAATAAAATTGCTGTTACAAGACAAAGGTTGCTAGCTTGCCTCAGACTTCCTAATGGTCTCGTAACATTATGTGCCTTACAGTATAATATAAGTAGACATGTTAGATAAAAATGTGGATAAAATAACCATGAGGTTATCCATGAGGACCCTGGGGATACAGCGCTGAGAGAACCACAAAAAAACTTCAGTGTAACACAAATTTGATAATTTATTGTCATGGGCAAAAAATTATCAACAACAAAACTTCTTTATATTTTCTGTCATACAGAAGAAAACACAGAGGTCTATTTAAACACTGACTGAATGACATTTACAGAAAAATGTTTCTGAAACAAAATACAAAACTACAAAGTATTTTTTATTATAGTAACAAGACTGTGTACTTAACATCTGTAAAGAAAACTACTAAAATAAGTATTGTTAATATAATTTAAAAAAACAACATGGAAAAATCATAGAAGCGCTATTTTAAGAATATAGCAAAATGCTGGTATAAACAAGTATACAAAATATAAGAATTAGATAGAGACTCCATTTTGTCATTCATGGTACATGTGGTTGAAGTAATGCAGACTTGTGGTTTGGCATATACCATTTCATTTCTGGCATATACCACAGCCGTGGCATTCTGTAGGTCTGTCTTCAAAGGTTTAAGTTATATTAAAAATTAATTTTTATTTCTGGAACCCCAATTGTTTATTAATTGCATTAATAAATGCCCATGAAGCAAAGATGTATAGAAAACAATCGTGACTGTTGACTGGACAACTGGAAATGTGAACTCTAGGCATACACAGTAGTAACTATTTGCTTAGATCCGAGGGTCCGTGGGATTTTTCCCTGCAAGTGTTGCCATCTGTAGCTATTTTACTGCTTGCAGTCAAGTTTATAGAACTGGGCGGTCCCTCGGTTGCAAAGTGGAACACGCTACGCAGTGAGCCAATCAGATTTTCCTTGAATCCGCGGCTGAGGCACACGTAGAGTAGAGGATTCAGGCAACTGTTAATGTAAGCCAAGCAGAGGGCTAGCACATGAGCTAAATGCAGGTTAGCGTGTAATTGAGCCGATTTGTTGTATATCAACTGAAGGAGGTCTATGATGTGCAGAGGAATCCAACACAGGAAAAAGCTGAACACCAAAGCAAGGATCACACGCAGTGTCCGGGAAGCCTTGTCATTGCCCCTCTGACCCTGTCCGTACCTCGTTGCCTGGTAAACCTTCCAGTGGCTGATGCAGATGATCAACATGGGTAACAAAAATGACAGGACAAACCGGGAAAGAATCACAGCCCAGGCATGACCAACGCTATGATAAACACCTTTACACACAGTTTTGGTACCAAATTCCAATTCTGTCATGTGGGCAAATTGTGGAGAGCTACCCAAGAGAGCCAGTATCCAAACCATCAAGCAGGCCCACCGGGCCAACTTTAGGTTTCTCCGGTTCTGGCACCACACGGGCTTGGCCACCAGTAGAAAACGGTCCAGGCTGATCAAAACCAGAAGTAGAACACTGCTGTACATCATCACATAGAACAGACAATGTAGTAATTTGCAAGCCAATGGTCCAAAAGGCCAATGCTGGTCTTGAGCAAGCGGTACCATCAGCAGAGGCAGAGATAAGCAACACAACAAGTCAGCAATGGCCAGGTTGAGAAACCACTGAGCATTGACAGAGTTTGGCATTCTGAACGCAGTCACCCACACCACCAGGCCATTGCCCGGGACACCCAACAGGAAAACAATGCTGTAGCAAATAAGAGAAAACCAGTGCCTTGCACCTATCACAGACTCTGGCTCTTCAATGGGGACCAGCACATAGGAACAGTTTTCATCCTCACAGTCGGTATTATTAAAATCAAAATTAAATTCAAAAATGTCATCATCCATTTTGGCTGTAAAACATGGAGAGAAATAAAAGAAAAATATGTACAATGACATGGCAAAGCATCAACAAAATAAGAGAGTTGTTTTATTGTTCCTATGTTCATAGATTATTAGTGAAAATGCATTGTTAAAGTTTAATGATGAAAAATGTTATAAACAAACAACTATTGATACAATTATTAAATTGTCATTATGCAATTTTTAATGTTAAAATTACTACTAATAATAATTAATAATATAATCAGTTTAAACAATAAGTTAAAATAAATACTGTTCTGATTCTGTGAAGATTATGAATGTATTAAAAGACCAAAATAAATTACCTCTCCTGATTTGTAGTTAAGTTGTGTGTGACTCAAGTCTTCACATTCAGCTTGTGTTTCAAGCTTGAGTTTCACTCAGCTGTGAAACTACATCTTCATCAGGAAACAGTTGCAAAATATCATGACAAACTTTGTCTGTAATGATGTGCAAGCATTTATTTTACATTTGTTTCTCTGTGCAGTAAGTTTATTTGTGGAAGTACACTTTTATTTCTTGTACTGTCAATGACTTCTTACATTCAAAAATTCTTACATTAAATTTTTGATTGCTTGGATAAACCTTTAAACATTTCCTACTACAATTATGAGGAAATAATACATATACATAATTAATAATAATATGCATAAAGTATAAATGCTGTTTAGTGGCATTTTCTACATTGTTTTACATGACTTTTGCTTGGTTTATATGATTTTTTGAGCATGACTGAGCAACTAAGTAAAATTCTTGTTGTGTTTTTGGGGTTGATAAGATGGTTGTGGGTGGTTGATTCAGATTACACCAGTGTTTGTTCATCTGTTTGTTTTTATTTCTGTTCAGAGGGGCATTGGTTACAATGCAGTGAGCCATAAGTGTAATATATCAACACCAAACTCCAGATAAAAACAATAACATTAAAGAGGGGAGGTAATAAATACATTAAGTAGAAAAAAAACCTTTGGTTAAAGTTATTACTGTACAGTATGTTCTATTAGAAGAATTGACATCACTATGTGCACTCTGGTCTTAAGATCATGTTACCATGTTTCTTCCTGTTTTTAAAAATGCTTAACATGAATTCTCTGGTAATGGGAAATTGGGAAATGCGAGTTTTGCATTCCCCAAACACAACAAAATAGACTTATAATATTTTGCATTCCGATTACAAATGATTAGATAAGATGAAATGATGAACAAAGGATTGGTTATAAGTTAACTATGAAACTATGGGTAATTTAAAACCTCCATAACAAACTATGTGAGCTATTTACAAAAGTAAAACATATATTTTTAAACACATTTCAAACACAGTCATTACAAGTTGTTTTTGCTTTTCAGTCTTTAGTAAAAGTGTTATAGTTGATCTCATCTTGTGGTAAGGTGCAAAATCTAGGAGCAGTAACACAGTCAGGTTTGTTCGTCAGCCTGTTAGTTCAAATGCCTGTGAGCTGTTATTTCCACACACACCCTGGAGTCATTTTCTGACGAGCCTTCTGATCAGACAGAACTGCACAGGTTTAGCTGATAGCTTGATCTTCAGAAGTGGGCGGGGCCAGTGGGTGGAGATCAGTTTAGAGCTGGGGCACTCTCTGGAGGAAGAGTGGGGGTGCTGTCTCTAAAATCGTCTGTCTGAAGATCTGCAGAAAGACAAACAGATAAAGTTGAACTGCACAGAGGTTGTTGACGTGATTGTGGAGGTTTTGAATTCTGATCCGAAATGTTTTCATAGTACATCAAAAACCAAGAGTAAAGAAAATTATTTGTATAGGACATTTTAAACAATACCTAACAAAGAAGTGGTCTGCTGGTGGTTTTCAATGACAGAGGTCTCTTCCTCTTCCTCCCCCCAGTCAGCAATGTTAGCAGGTGGGATGCACTGTTCCAGGAACAGATCTTCATCTTCATCAAAGTCCATGCCTTCTGGGGGCCAGCGAAGCTCGCCACTTTCCACCTCACTAACATCAGTAGGCTCCACCACAATAGACGGTAGACGCTCTTTTCCCTGTTGCACACAGGTCAGAGTCCCCTCAGGACCCAAAACTACTTCCACTGGGTCTGGGAAAATCTGCCAAGAAAAATTACATTTAGGTTCTGTTTTAAATGCATTAAATTGGGTTCTGTTTGAGTCTGTTGGGCTGAAGTGACTTAAGAAGTTTAAGTATCACTGTGAATCTGTTGGGCTAAAGTGAGTTAAGAAGGTTAGGTATCACTGTGAATCTATTGGGCTGAAGTGACTCAAGAACTTAGTTATCCATGTGCCATCATGTTTGATTTTAGTTTTGTTTTAGGAGTAATATGCATTATTTTTTATAACCGTTATTTGTTTGTTTTCAGCCGAATAAATGAAGTAATTTACTCCTGGGGTGGCATGTAGGTAAGTAAATAAGAGTATTTTTATTAATTTTCATGAACTGTTAATATTAATGTAAAATAGTGGTACAATCAGCGTTTCCTGTTATTGCTTTCAAAAAAACTGAGTGGAAATATGGGTTGGTGCAAAAAAACCACATTGACCACATTGTTGATGCAACAAGTAGCGTTTAAATCCTTAGTTCACTAAAAAGTTTAATTCAGTTTAAAACTAAATTGCAAACTCAAATCTCTGTCATAACCTTACACTGTTCCAGACAAGAAAGATGTCCTTTTTATTTTATTAAACAGAGATAATTGAATAATTATCTAGTTCAGAAAACTAAAAACAGTTGATGTTTTGGTTTGTTTGTTTTCGGTAGTAGAGAAAGAGCCAGATGAGTTTGGAACAACCTGAGGCAAATCATTTCTTTTTTTTGGTAAGGTATTCTTTTAAATCTTCATTTAAAGAGTTTATTTATTTAAAGCAAGTTTCATTGAGTTATTTGTCAGAATGAAGTGAATTAAAATACAAAAGGAATTAAATTGGTAAGATATTAAACAAACACACAGCAAAGACAGTATAAGGATAGCTGGATAGTTTTTTACCTGAAAGGGCAGCCTGTCACCTTTTCTCTGTACAGGGAATTCATCCATGGCCTGTGCGTCTGAGTTCCCCAACACCCTGTTTGATTATAAAATTACAGCTTAGTTCATTAGAAAATAAAAACTATTATAGTTTTATAGAAAACTATTATAGAAAAATCAAAGGTGTGTGTGTGTGTGTGT